>CM021101.1:743139303-743215005 GCA_007115665.2 Sequoiadendron giganteum | reverse complement strand
GGTGTTTTTCCAAGATGAAGATGTGAAAAACACCCCAAAAGAAGATCTGAGACCTTGTTTTCGTCCGGCTATGGAAAATCAAACTTAGATATGATTATTCCAGCTACTATTTTCCTTCAAATTCAGAAACAATGGTTGAAGCTCTAAAGAGACTTTGGAAAGAAAGAAGAAAATGGACCACCTCTAGGAAGGAAACCGTTAAGTCATCAATTCTTGCTGAAATAAGCAAAACTAGCACTGAGAACCTTTTGAACAATAAGACCGAACCGAAAAATCTAAAGAAAATCATATTCCAACTCCTGGATACAGACTTATTCCATTCTCAGAGTTTAGTGATCAGGAGGAACCTATGAAAAACAATGAAAATGATTCCTAAACATTTTGTATTGAATCTATCACAAGAAGTGAATCTATCACATTTTGGTGAACCTTCTTTTCAAAAACTTTCTTTTCTGATTTGGAGTTCTTTATCATCCTAGGTTTGCATTAGCATTGGATTGCATTTTGCATTGTTTAATTTGCATTCTAGGGTTTTAAAATTTGTATTAGTGAAAAGCTCATGTATAGATTGCATTTCATTCAAAATCATCAAAATTCTACACAAGTTGCATCTTAGGCCTGCATCATACAACATAGAAAACATAAAATATCACCCAAAAAATATGAAAATTTTGAACAAAATCTCCAGTAGGACTAATTCACCACCTTGGGCGACTTAGTCCCTTTCCACCCCTGAAACTGCCTTTCACAACACTAGAAACCCTATTTTTCAGCTTCTATTTTCTGCTATTACCTATTTGTATCAATTGGCTATGTTTTTGTAATATGCATTTCATTAGATCTAGCTTAAATTAGCTCATTTCATGCATTTATCATATTCAATTTTTCATCTACAACATTTCATTTTCAGATTTTTGCATAATGTAATCAGAAAATTTACCATGTTTCACATCTGAAAATTGCATTTCAACATTTCAGCTTAAGTCATTCCATTACACTTTCTTTACTTTTTCATGATAGAATGTTTACTTTTAAGAGACGTCGCTTTGATTTGGTTTCAAATGGATTGCATAAATACAACATCCCCTCTTATGAGTTCAATTTAGATTACAACAATGAGTTCATTAAGAAACATGTTAATCACCAAACAATTGACGCAATCCTTAACATCACATTACCCATTGATGAGGATGCTAGTGTTGACAATCATAACAATCATACTTGTGCTTCTCCCTATACCTCTCCTATTAGTGATGAAGGTATCATGGTGAAAGAAGATACAAGCATTAAGGGTCTTGATTGTCCCTCTCCTCATCTCCCTTTGGAAGACATTAAACAACACGAAGATGAGATCATCGAAACATTTCTAGACATCACCCTACCTAGTCTTTATAACCATGCCAATAAAAAAATTTCATCTCCTAATATCCCTCCTCGATGTAAAGAGGATAAGTTGGTGTTAGAAGATACACCTCTTCAGAGTCATGAGACTATTGATTCTCCCTTTCCTAATGCTCCTACCATTTGGGACAATCTATTTGACAATCATAGTGGTCCTTCTCTTGATGCCTCCCCCACTTGTGATGAAGCTACTTTAAAATATTCAACCTTGGATGAACATATTACAATCTCTCCTACCAGGGTAGATAATATGGAACAAGAGAATGAGACCTTAGAGACAAAGGACAATCAAATAGAGTCTTCTACTAATTTCCACACTATTGATAAACCAAAAAATCCCATCATCGATCATTCCCCTACTTGTGATGAAGTCCTAAATTAGAAGAACCAACCCTCGAATGTCAAGTGCATGTGGTTTCTATTTCTCCTAAAAAATCTCCTCCTAGGGAGGATATCATGATGCAAGACAAGGATAACATTGACAATAATAATATTACGACCTTAGAAGAAGATGAAGAGCCCATGCTAGCCTCTCCTTCACTAAGGGACGTTAATATTATTCAACCTGAACTCATCCTTTACCCTCCTTCACACAAAAAACAAACTCAAAACCACCCCAAACTCATCCTTTACCCTCCTTCACACAAATTGCAAACTCAAAACAAACCAGAACTCATCCTTTATCCACCTAAGAATAATGTTTTGCAACAACCAAGTCATAATACCATTGCTCACACACATTACACAAGAAAAAATCCATGCCCGCCACACCCAACCTCAACACCCTTACCTTTTTCTAGTCCCATATTGCCTTGTGATCCTTGATTAAATTCATATATTAGGGAGTATGATCTTGTTGAACAACTTAAGAATACCCCTGCAAAGATATCATTATGGGATTTAATTCAGAATTCACCTAGCTATCACACTATGATTCAAATGACCTTACAACAAATTCCTATCCCTTCTAATGTGCAACCAAATTACATAGCAGCCATGATTCAAGGAAAAAATGCTAACATTTTTTCCACCAAAGTGAGCTCCCTCCTTTGGAAGTGCAAAAACAAAATGAATCTTTCATAATCATATCTCAATACAAAAGAAAGGGGATCAAGAGAACTCTTGTAGATACTGGCTTTACCCTTAATGTGTGTAGTGTGAACCTTCTGGATAGGCTTGGAATTGATTGATCAAACATTCAACCTGATTCTTTATCTATTAGGGGATTTGAAAATGTCACAAAACAACTGCTCGATGTGATTACTTTACCTCTTACAGTTGGAATGGTCACATTGGAAACACTAATCCACGTTATGCCTCATGAACTTTCATATAATCTTCTCTTAGGTAGACTGTGGATTCATGTAATGAATGGGGTGCCTTCTACTCTTCATCATAAAATGAAATACATCTACAACAACCAAGTACACACACTTGATGCTGATCCTGAGCTGAATAGTGTCTTACAACTTGAGAAAAAAAAACACAATCCCTTGAACACATTAACACCAACCACACACGTGGATTCCACACAACAAACAAACAAAAAACATTTTGAACAAATCACAAAGCTATTAGATAACAATTGAGGTTCCTTAGACTTCACACCTACATTAATGGGAGAATACAAGATCATAAACAAAGACTCGGAAAAGGGAAAAGAAGTATTGTCAATAAAAAACTGGGCAGACCCTTCGATGGCATCCACCTCAACCACCTTAGAACAAAACCCAACAAATTACACAACAAAATTTGATGAACTTAATCACTAGTAACCGCCAGATCCAAAAGCAATGAAAAATATTTATGGAAAAGGTTATGAGCTTATGAAACAACTTGGCTACAGTGGAAAAGGATGTGGTGCTAATGAACATGGTATCCGCAATGAACATGGTATCCGCAACCCTATAGAGCCTAACATGAAAACAACGACTCATGGTCTTGGTTATTTTCCTTTGATAGAAATCACCAGGCCTTCAATCAATATCAACACCATCACAAAACATTCTTCTAAGCCACCTTTAACTGTACAACATCCTGTAATGATAGACACTAGTGGCCTCAAAATTGATCCTTTACAACACTTGAAACACACAAAGAAATCTTCGCTTACTATCAATGTCATCTCACAAAACACTAATGATTTGAATTTTACACACTCCTCTAACGAAGAGTACAAAATATCACAATCTATAGAGCCTTGTGTGCGTATGACATCCTGTACTAAGAAAGAGATATCTTTGTCACAAGATAGAGTAACACCTTCTCCCTTTGATCAAGAGGGTATCTTGTTGAGACTCCTCCAAGATCACTTGATATCCCTTCTGCCAAAAACTTGAAAGAAATTCTATTACAAGAATTCCTTTTGTGCCTATCACAGATTTCATGACCATTCTACTAATGAATGTAAGTCTTTTAGTAAAATCCAACATCTCAAGGAGCTTGGTGCTCTCCCTTATGTGGGTTCACCTCATTCCTCTAATTGATACTGATTTTCGCTCTAGCATGCACTTCATTCATCATCTCGATTCATCCTTGCCCTGCACTAAGTGGGGGCAAGGGGTTCGGTAGCCTTGTCCATGTATGTCACTTATCATTATCTCTTTTGGCTAGCCATTAACCTTTCATGAACATATAAGAGCAAGCTTGGGATGTGGACGACATGCCTTAAGTTGATTCACATGTGAGATACTATCTTTTTCATGACATCGCTTCATTTGGGAACATATGAATTGGCATAGGGCTTTTCGAATAAGCTCTCATATCTTCTTCTACTTTAAATCAATTGCTCACAATAATGGTGTTAAAAACTGCTTTAAAGTGGGGGCATACATCAACACTCACATTTCATTGTGTGATTTTATTTTTCTTGTGATTCCCTCTCTTGGAAACATTAGGTACAATGTTGCTCAGGATGAGACCTTGCACTTGTCCTCTCTTGAAAACAAGGTTAGACCATTTTCACATTTCCTCTCTTGGAGACATTAAACATGATGTTCCTTAAGATGAGATATTGCATGAACAAAGCAAAATCCCCTTTAACAAAATCTTTACATAACATTCAAAATTATTTTATTTTGTGGTGCCTTATTAAAGTTATCAAGAGGTATAACTTTGGTATGGTTGAGCGGGAAGCCCGATATAAGGCATGACCTTCCCCATAGCCACCTGCGCATGTGTGTGAACGCATACCATCCATGAGTGTATGTTTCTCACCTTCTTGGATTTCTCAACCAATGGACAACCAAGAGTTTTGTCGCCTCAAAGTGAGTATGCATTTTTGGACAAACAACCTAGATCTAATCCACAATGTGTTGGACAAATGGTCAAAGCTTGATCCACATTTTTTCTTTAGTCCTTTTTCTTCCTTCTAGTTATTGCCATTGCATGATTGTGTATCTTGTTTTGCTGCATATCATTCACCTTGTGCGTGTCCTCTTGCACTTAGGTTGGTTTAACTTAGGATCTTGGATCTTGGGGGCTTGCACTACTTCCTTTGATCTTTGTCATCCTTTTTCATCCACATTAGTACAATTGGACTCTCTCCTAAATGTCTAATTTAGTGTGAGTTTGAAGCAAGTTCATTCTCTCACTAAAGTGGGGGCTAAATGTATCACAAAAAAATGTATCCTTGGACATTTTTACGCTCATTTGAGTCTTTCTTATAGATTTTAACCTAGTTTTGCTTAGATTTAATGTTTTAATATAGCCAACACATTCACATTAGGTCTTGAACACTTGTAAATCAATAAAAACCTTATAATGTCTTACAAAGGTGTTGTGAAGAGTTGCAACACACTTTCACACTTTTCTAGGACCTTTCTAATGTATTTCATCTAAATAACCTCTTAACAAGCCTTATTTCAAAGTGTTGCAAGGATTTGTAACAAACTCTCCAACTTTTCTAAGCTTGTCATCAATAATTTTACACCTTTCTTATACCTTAAATGGTCCCATTATGCACTTACAGGTCATATTTAAGTGTCCTTTTGAGAATAAACCCGATAAAAATCATTTAATATTATTTAATTCTTGACACCCATTCAAATTTCCCTAGTGGGACCAAGTCGCCACCTTGGGTGGCTTAGTCCCATTTTGCTCAAAAATCAAAACAAGTTCAAAATTCTAGCGGTTTTTTATTCTCTAAGACCTAAGGTCGACCTGTGATGAGGCATTTTCAAGAATTAAGGCATAATTGTGTATAAATAAAGGGTTTTCCCCTCATTTTCAACCCTATCTATCTAACTAGTTGGCTATTCACTCATTCATTCAATCTTCTCATCACTCATTCATCATTCTTCTCAAGCAAGCTAAGGTTTTGGCATTCTAAGTCATCAAGAAGCATTCAAGGGTAGACTCTTCATCTATTGCTACAGAAATACAAGATATATCATCATGGAAAGGTACTAAATCCATTAATTCATATTCATGCTTCATTATATTATTTTATCATTTTGGTTTAATTACCTAAAAGGGGTTTGACCAAGGCAAACCCCCGTTCCATAACATTTAACATTTCTCTTTCTCTCTTTGTGTGTTTGCAGATTTAGGTACTTTGAAGATCATTGAAGGATAGATTGCAAAATTTTTATTGGTGTAATTAAATATTTTGTACCTTGTCCTAGGTCATAATTACACCTTAGTTAAGTTTACTTAGGGACCACATAGGAGTTGTTGGAGAATTTCCACCTTTGGTGGACTTATTTTCTTATTACTTTATCACCTCCACCTTTCATGGACATATCATGTGATTAGGTTTCCACCTTTTGTGGTAGATCCACTATTTGTGGTGATTATCACATTATCACCTTTCCACTTTAGGTGGAGTGATAGCTTTTCATTGTTGTCTCATGTCATAAGATTATGACACTTGTCATAATCTTATGCACTCCTATGTTCTCACCTTGGCTATATAACCAAGGGGTCTCTCATTGTAAAATCACATTGATTCCATTATCATTGACATTGAATACAGTTTATTCTTGTCATATTATTTTCTCTCTTCTTTGTGCTTTCTATTTGGTCCATAGATCTTGGCATCCATAGCCAATTCTAACATGGTATTAGAGCAGGTTGGGTGCCATTGGAGAGTCATTTTCTGAAGAGAGGTACCGATTTGGGGAGGTTCCATTTTTGGCTTTTTATTGCAGGTTTATATCGGAGCTTGCTGGTGCAAATCTAAGCTCACCATTGCGTCCGGAAGGTTTGAGAAAGTCGATTTTGCCTTTTGTTTCGTCCAAATCGGACATATGAGGCCAAATCTATGAGGGTTTGAAGTTGCATTGTGGTTGCCAGATCCAGAAGGTAGCTGCATTTTTGGAGCATTTTGGGTCAAATCCGACCCTGCCATTGTGTCCAGAAGGGCCAAAAACCTTAAGATCGACTGTCCAATCATTCAAATCAGAGCAAGTCATTCGGTGAGGCAAAAAAATTTTGCCCAAAGAGCCGTACGGCCCCCCGAGCGTCATAATTGCAGCGCTGGTACGATTTTTAAAATTATAAAATTTCGGAAGAAAATTTTTGAAATTTTTTTTAGAAAAATTAAAAAAATTGAAATTCTTTTTTTCTAAATAAAATTTCTTGTAAATTTGATTCGATTTGCATTTACAAATCAAAAAAAAAATAAAAAAAAAATTTGCGGAGTACAAGGTACAGTCCCCAGACTGTACCCTGCCCGCTCATCTTGTACCTGGCCGCCACATCGGCTACCACGTGGCAGGAGGCCATTGCTGGGCGGGCTCCACCCACACCCATCGGCGGGAATTTCAAATATTCGGTGGGCAGCAACAAAAAAATCTGGCCAGCATCACCGAAATCCGGTAGCGAATAAAAAGATTCTGGAGAATCTTCACAAGAATCTTCGCCAGAGAATATTCCGTGGACTTTTCTGGGCAGGGTGGAGTTTTTCGGTGACAGGTTGTAGGCTGTCAAATTTAACATTTAGTTTTTCTGACATCAGCAATATGTTAGCGCTGACATCAGCGCCCATTTGAAAATTTTCTCCCCCTTCACGGATGGGCTTTTAGATTTTGCAGTCTGATTTCAAATGTTCATAACTCAGTCATTTTGGCTCCTTTTTTCAAGAAATTTTTTTTATTTGGGCTAATTTTTCATACTCTACACAGTGGCACAATCAGTTTTTGGTTTTGGCTTCTGGTTTTTCCAGAAATTGCAGATTCTCACAGGTGTTGTTGCTTCGTCCTCATTTTGGGCACTTCGGAAGCTCATAACTTGCTCCTACGGTAACATTTTTGGGTGAATTTTTTTTTAAAAGTGCATGATTTTTCATGTACTTTCCAGTGGTGTGATCAGATTTATTTCATCTACTGTATTTTTTTCACTGTGAGTTTGTGGCCTATTTTGGCATCTGCATGTACCAAGATCAAAGTCCACTTTGCTATTTTTTGGCAGTGGCAATTGTAAACGCACTAAGTATAAAGTGCCAAATCAAATACTGCTCCAGGGGTTTCTTGTTTAAGTGATTTGGGGGGGTAATCTTGCAGTGATTGGTTGCATTCTTTTGCTTGGTTTGTGTTCTTGCAATGGGTAAATCTCAAATTGAACTCCTAAATCCACATAATTATGCTACATGGAGAAAATCAGTATGGAACTATCTCTTGCAAAAAGGTCTAATAGGCTATCTAAAGGAAACCGTTTCTCAACCTACTGATGCTAATGAATTGGCAAGATGGGAGATTAATCGTGAGAAAACACTTGGATGCATATGTTCACTAGTCTCATTTGATTTACAATTTCATATTGATTCATGTACAACAACTAAAGAAGTATGGGAGACTTTTGAAAACTTGTATGGTAAAACAGATAAGATTAGGGGATATCAGATTGATAATGATTTGATGAATCTTGATCCTAAAAGTTTTGACCACATCCAAGACTACATCTCCAAAATCAAGCAATTAAGAACATAGTTGAAAGAATGTAGTATTGAAAAAGAGCATTTACAGTTGATTCTGAATGTGTTATCCAGGCTTGGTCCTGAGTATTCAGTATTTGTTTCTGGCTTTCATACCCATCGACTTTCTATGGGAGCATCATATGTTGATCCTAAGTTTGATGACTTTACAAATCTCCTAATCCAAGAGGAAGCTAAGTTAATGAACATGGGTCTAATCAAGTCTTCCAAGCCACATGCATTGGTTTCTAGTGAGTCAAAGGTATAGAAAGAATCAGGGAATCTTGATAAGAAGCAAAAGATGAAAAAGAACAAGCCACATAAAGAATCAGAATCCACTCATTCAAAAGAAGAATCATCTAAGAAGAAGAGGTCTTTTTGTGCATATTGCAAGAAGGATGGACATGAAGAACATTATTGTTATAAGAAGGATATTGATGAGTTGAAAAATCTTCTCAAAAAGAATCAAATTGATTTTCCTTCTAGAATGTCTAAATCACCTTCTTCTCCTTCTTCTTCAAAACAGTCTAAGGGAAAAGTTCATTTGGCATCTACATCAAGCAGTAAAGGACAAGCTATTTGTGCTTATTCAAGTCCAGGATCAGGTAGATGGCTTCTAGATTCAGGAGCATCACATCATATGGCATCTTCACAATCTATCTTCTCTTCATTTCAACCTTGTTCTATGTCTCCTATCTTGATGGGAAACAATACATACATGAGTGTAATAGGGAAGGGATCTATTAGTTTTGGGGACAACACTTTCCAGGATGTTTTGTGTGTTCCTCATTTGACGAACAATCTTCTTTCCATATATCAAATTACACATGGTGGAAATGGGAGATCTGTGGAGTTCACACCTGATTCAGTCATCATTCGAGACTTGGAGAGTAGAGAGATTATTGCTACTGGGGTGGTTGATCATTCATCTCGATTGTATACCTTTGCAGATTTTGCTTCTGATGGTGACATTATTCCTTCGGCTGTTGATCACACTCCTAGTGTGAACCATGAGGAGACATTTGGCTACTTGAACTTGGGAGTTCTCACATCAAATCCAGTACTTGAGCCATGCATTTCATCTCCTCCATCTACTATTGCAGTTGATGATGCTTGTGATTCCACAGTTTGGGTTCCTTGTGATTCAGTGCACCAGGACATACATTTTCTTCCAGATATGGCTACTTTGGATGGCTTCTTGACAGGTATTTCAGACTTGTTTGTGGAGTCTCATCTTGCAGATTTGGAGGACATCATTGTTGACATTCATCTTCTCTTTGATGAAGATGCTCCTTCTTCAGTTGTTGTGAGGGAACACTTTGACCCTCTTGTTCATTCTCTACATGATCATTCTTTGCAGTTTGGTGTGAGTGTGGATACTTTTGGACAACATTTGGAGGAGCTTCTTTGTCTTTGGAGGGGATATCATTCTCTTTGGATCATGTTCTACATTCTTCTCTACTAGATGTTGGATTGTACTCTTCAGCAGTGTGGCCTAGAACGCTTGTTTGGAGTGTGTCATCTTTTGGCATCGACATGGAGACACTTGAGCATCATTCAAAGACATCATACATCCTGCATACATCCTTGGTTTTATTTCTTCCTAAGGGGAGGAACGTTGTTCGGCGAAATTGGATCATCTTCAGCATTCAATGTCGAGCTTCTACCATCATTGCAGGAGACTCAACATTGAGGGGGGGCTGCCTTGTCTCTCTTCTACTTCTCTCTTATGGGGGGGTCTTTTTCCTCACATGGGGTTTTGACCTTCTCATGCATCATTGAGAGCATTTCATCTATTGTATTTCATCTCTCTTTTGGGGAGGAGTTTTGTCCCACTGGATTTTCTCCTTTTCTCCATTTGTGAGAGATTGCATTGCATTGCATTTGTACATGGGTACCTAACATGGCCTAGTTGCCAGGACCCATCTTGCATTGTTTGTATTTGTGTACATTCTCCCTAAGTTGCACTTAAGGGGGGGTGTTGGTGTAATTAAATATTTTGTACCTTGTCCTAGGTCATAATTACACCTTAGTTAAGTTTACTTAGGGACCACATAGGAGTTGCTGGAGAATTTCCACCTTTGGTGGACTTATCTTCTTATTACTTTATCACTTCCACCTTTCATGGACATATCATCTGATTAGGTTTCCACCTTTTGTGGTAGATCCATTATTTGTGGTGATTATCACATTATCGCCTTTCCACTTTAGGTGGAGTGATAGCTTTTCATTATTGTCTCATGTCATAAGATTACAACACTTGTCATAATCTTATGCACTCATATGTTCTCACCTTGGTTATATAACCAAGGGGTCTCTCATTGTAAAATCACATTGATTCCATTATCATTGACATTGAATACAGTTTATTCTTGTCATATTATTTTCTCTCTTCTTTGTGCTTTCTATTTGGTCCATAGATCTTGGCATCCATAGCCAATTCTAACAATTTTTGAAGACATCTCCTTGTTGGCTAGGGAAAAACATCCACCAAAATTCACTTACAGTGCTGAAAATCGCAGTTTCAGATTCAGATACCTCGAGGAGCCGAAAGTGCAGATCGAGGGCTCTCGTTTCCACTTTCAGATTTTCAGAAAAGCCAAAGTGGACTAAGTCACCAACAATGGTGAATTAATCCCATTGCACATGTGTTTTCAAGGTTTTTGTAGATATGGATACCCATTTGGCTGAAACGGGCTCCAGTGCAATTTTCCAGATTTCAGACTAGGTCACCCAGAATGGTGAATTAGTCCCAGTAGGTCAAAATTTCAGAACCAACAAAATTTTCAGTCTCCATTCCAACTTCTACAAGTTCCCGAGTGCACCTCCCAAGTACCTTTAATTTATGTTACAATTTGTTTGCATTCTTAGGTCATCTTGCATATCACAATGTGTTTTCAAACACTTTGTACATTTTGTTTTGCATTTATAATCTATCTTCTTTATCAACTTCCAACCTTAGGAACAATCACTCTTGATAGATTCCAATATCTATTGCATTCGGATCTATAAGGTTTGTTCTTGAATGTAGCATTGATCTTTGTCCCTTTTCCTTTAGGTGCAAAACCCTAGAGGTACAAGAGGTGACAAAAATCCATGTTACAATTATTTTGTAACCTTTTTGTATTGAATCTATCATAGGAAGTGATATTCATTTTGTATTTTTTTTAAAATTGAATCAATATCAAATTTTGTAAACTATTTTGCTTGAAATCTTATAGTAATTGACTGGAGTTAGAAAATATTTGATTGCTAATCTTCAATCAAAAACTTCTTTAACTTATATTAACCAAACTATAGAATAATTTAAAAATAAAGAATAATTAGAATTACCAACATCTCCAGGAACCTCATTGGAATGGATAATTCCGAAAATGGGTTCAGAGGGGATCGGGATAACAACAATCCTATGGCAAAGCTAGATGAATTGCTAAATTTGATGAATGAAAATCAGGCCCGACTAATCAACCTAGAAAGGAAAGTAGAAGGGCAATATGATATGTGAGATGCAAGGTTAGAGTCTTAGAGTGATCGACATGAAGATAATTCAAAAACTTCGATCTTGGGAAACAAAATAAGTCAATTAGCCAATGAACTTGCTAATGATATGAAAAAGATCAAACCCCCTAAGTTTGAGGGCTCCACCTCAGGAGATGCCACCGAGGCATGGTTGACTGAAATGGATAAGTATTTTGAGCTAAGGGATTACTCTGATAATTCCAAAGCATCTTGGGCAACCTATCAATTGGTAGGAGAAACCGCTACTTGGTGGGAAAACAAAAGAGTTGAAATGGGTCTGATAGTAGCATAAGTGACCTGGGATCAGTTTGTGGGAATTTTTCATTAAATATGGCTTCCACAGTTGTTTTACGACCAAAATTTGCTAGAATTTGAAAATCTTAGGCAGGGACCCTTAACTATTAATGAGTATTGGGAAAAGTATACTCGTCTATTAAAATATGTTTCACAATACCAGTAGAATGAAAACTTTCATGTTTAGAAGTTCATAATGGGGTTGAACAACCGCATAGGGGTCTAGTAGATGTTCTGGCACCATGAACTATGGATGAGGCATACGAAAAATTTATTCAACAAGAGAAAAGGTTGAAAAAGGATGATTCCTTTAGGGATAAAAACTGCAACAAATCCAAATGGAACCAATCATCCAAGAATTTTAAAAGGAAGCGCTACAAGAATAATCGATATGATTACAAGAAGGATAAGAAGGGCTATAACAATACTAGGAAGGATGAGGTTAATTCAAACAAAGGTTTGGAAAAGAAGGGACCACCAGGGGGATGCTTTATTTGTGGAGGACCAAAAGGGCTAACCAATACCCTACTTAGAATCAACATGGACATCAACATCGAAATCCTCTACCACCCCAATAGACAACCTTCCAACAAAGGATTCATGCAGCAGTAGACAACAAGTAGGTGGAAGATCGGGTCACACCCATTGAAACTCCAGGTATGCTTTATAGGAACCCGATAACCATTTTAATAGATACTGGAGCCATTGAATGTTTCTTATCCCCAAAATTGCTTGGTAGATTTTCTAAAAGAACCAAGTTCATGGCTAAATCATAGATGGTTGAATATGCTAATCAAATGAGAGCTCAAGTAGAGCAATGTCTGTTTGAAGCTAGGGTAGAACTTCCAAACTTCACCACAAAAAATAATCTTTATGTGGCACCTTTGGGTTCCTATGATGTGATCATTGGAATGAATTGGTTAAGAGAACATAGGGATGATGAGAGCCATTTATGTCCCATTTTATGTGACATTTTAGCCTATTTCATATACCTTCATATCCATTCCCACATTCCATTTCCGTTCCATATCATACTATTTCACCATTTGATGTTGCATATGATTAAATATATATAAGTGGTATTTAATAATGTTTTGGATAAAATATGGAAATTAATGATTGGTTGTCTTTACTAATAAGCATTATGATTTCAATCCTTAGAAGATAGAGCTTGCAACATGCAGATCACAAGAACTTCCCGTCACCTTTTATGCAGAATATCTTCCTGTCACTTTCTGGTCAGGAACTCATGTGTATTACTTGTTGACCAACAATTTATTTCTGTCATATTTTCACAAGATGGTGTCAGCTTCCAAAGTGGAAATAGTTAGAACTTATTATGATGGTTGTGCAACTTGTGGAAATTTTGCTAGGTTGTTGTTCACATTTTCTATTGCATTATTATTGACCGCGTAGAATCTTGATTATACCAATCTGCAGATGGACTCTATTCATTTTATTTTCATTATACCAGTTCAAGCTGCTAGATCTTCAGTTACTACATATCTTTGTATGTCTATTTTCCAACTCGGCCAAATTGTGGAGGGAAGCTTTACCGTGTGATGGAGAAAACTGCAAATCTTCTTGTTTCCTATTTCCGCCTTCAGTTATAGTGAGTATGTTTTAAAATATGGTTAGCGACACGTATTATTGTCTTTTCTAGTTTGTTGGCCGCAAGCCACAAAAAAAAATTGTATTTTCTATATTTAATTAGTACAAGTAGTGTATATATAATACACATAATGTAAGAAGCGAGATAGAATTTTTTGGTATCATAGACTTTGGCATCACATAGATTTTATGTATTACTTTTGATAAATAAAATAACATTTCTGCTGACTAAGGCAATGCACAAAGCTCTCGTCTCTTCTCACCCTCAATCTGTGGAGAAAGGGCCCACTCCCTGGTGAAGCATGGTGACATTTATTTTATTTTATTTGTATGTTTTATTTGTTTTTGGTTTGATTTGATTTCCATAGATTTCATATTTGTGTGATTTAATTTCCTGTAACATTTTATTTCTGTGTGGAACTGTTATTTTGACTATTTACAATTTGGTTTAAAATAAATCTTCATTGCAGCTATTAATATTATGCCAATGTTGGTGTATGTATTTGAACCATACAGTGTGAATTATATTATGGATTTATGAGAGAGTTTGTTGTTGTTATTTTGTAGTCTATGATAGTTCTTGTCACTGTTGTTTTTATAATTGTTCCTGGCGAGTTTATGGAAGAAAGGCAGAATAGAAAGTTAAACCAAATTTTTATTTAGGAAATTTACGTGTGTTTTAGCTACATTCATTCCCCCTTAATTCACTACTTTCCTCCCTTTAGGTATACTGCCGCAACACCTCTCGCAAAATTACGATCCCCGGATTGACACTCTTAGACCAAGCTGAAATATTTCTTATTCTTTACCCCAGTTTTGGCCTATCATTTTGGTGCCATTGTCGAGGAGAGGTGTTAAAGGCCAAAAAACCCAACGAGTTAAGTTAGGACCAATAATTTAGGATGAAAGCTCATGCAATTGCTAGCCTTGCTCGGTGATTAGTCCTAATTTGTGTTGTTTAAATCATATAGATGCATTGTTAGATTTTGTAGGTAGATCTTAGTAAATACAACCATTTATATTCACACCAGTTGTTGTGAGTAAATTGATAGAAAGAAGAAATTTTGAAGAAACAACATAAAAACAATGAAAATGTTGTATTTTCAAGGTAGTTCAAACACATCACTTTTCAGGGAAAAATACTTCAAAAATGAAGAATTTGAAGGCACCACAAGAAGAAATTGGTGGGGGAATTTCTCTAACAAAAATTGATGTTTTTATACCCCCTCTATCTAATGAATGCAACTTAGATGAGCTTGATCATCCATTGCTATTGTCACAAACATATACAAATGTTATTTCTATAGCTGAGCAAGAACAAATAATTGATGAATATTTAGGATAATAGAATTTCAAAAATGATGATTTGACCATTTGTTATTTTGATTGTTTCAAGGGAGAAGATAAGTGCAAATTCCAAGTTGTTCAAGAGGACATGGTGAAGGAGATCCAAGCTATATGTGAGACTCAAAAAAACAAAGGTGAAAGTGAGAATGTCTTCTTTGTAACTCACGGAAAACTACACATGTTGAATCAGGAATATCATGGTATGCATAATGATTATAAAATGTCTTATAATTCTATTGGATTTGAAAGGAAATAGGTTTCTTCACAAAATGTCTCCCTATCTAGTATGTATGGTGAATGGAAACAATCACCATACTACCAAGAATGGAATAATGAATGCTCACAACAACCATACCCATCCCATATATTACCATATCCACCATATACGTCTTATATATTACCATCTTCACCATCTACTCTTTATACCACACAAATTTTACCATTGTCATTATCCCATTCATATCACCCACCATCCGCCCCAACATATCCACCAAGGGAAATTGCAATTTCTAATAAATTACTATTATCTAATAAGGTGGTTCAATCTGCATATAATAATGAGGTTTCATTGATCCTTGTACATTTCATTAATATGCATGAAATTGGTAAATCACAATTGCAATCCATTCACATAGCTAAAGGATGTGATTTTTGTTTAATTGTATTTGAAGAACAAAATGATCCACTAAAAGATAATCAACTTGGTTCTTCTTATCTACTTAATGAATCACAACTTTTAGAAATAATTCACACACATAAGGAACTAATTCAATTTGATTCTAATTTTATCATTGAAATACTGCATATGTGTGTTAAAATTAATCAAGCAATAAAAAATGGTGAATTATCGATCTTAATAATTCAAGATTTGTGTGAGATACATAATGAAATCCTACATGATCTATCACTTATAAATATTTTTATATTCAAACATTTAGATCTTGGGAGACCAATGGTCAAAATACGTATTCCTCACACACTTATTGATCTAGGTCCAATAATTGATTTTATGAGTAAGAAGAACTAGAAGGGTTTGAATGCATTAATGACCACAACATACTTGCTACAAATGGATGATCATTCAAGGTATTATTAAATATGTCTATTTGGATTTTTCTAATACCCTCATGATTTTACAATGTGCAATTAATTTGGGGGGGAGATCCATTGAATTTTAGAAATTTTTGGTTGATTATTCATTGAACAAGGCCCAAGGTATTCTTAAATATGTCACTGTCATTATTTATTCTTTGGATTATCTTAATGATCTCATGCCTTTGCAGTATGAAGTTAAGTTGGGGGGGAATCCCTTGGCTTTTGATGATTCTTGG
This sequence comes from Sequoiadendron giganteum, assembly GCA_007115665.2. NCBI lineage: Eukaryota > Viridiplantae > Streptophyta > Pinopsida > Cupressales > Cupressaceae > Sequoiadendron > Sequoiadendron giganteum. Next base: position 743,198,589 of record CM021101.1, on the reverse strand, counting down.
TTGATTTCTAATGAACCCTCATTGGTTGTTTCATTGGCGCTTCTAATAAAACCACCTGTGTGATAATTGAACCAAATAAAGGTATGCATTCTTGTGTTAATTGGAAATGATTTTGTATCATCTCTACACAAGCATTCATTGTAATTATATTCATCCATTTCATTATTATCAAGTATTTATTCATATTTACCTTTCATTTACAAAAATGACTTAACTACTTAATGGTGGAGGTATTAAAAGGATGATATTACATTACTATACTTGATATGCTTGGTCATGAGAATATGGTTACAGTTCTTTTATTGTGGTGGCCCGAAACCTTTGCACTAGTACCAATTAATGATGCTTCTCTACATGAGCATCCAAAGACACACCTTGTTGGCCTTGCTAGCTATATGGAACACCTCGAGTTTCCTTTGTGCTTTACTATTGGCAATCAAAAGAGGATTTTTGAGTGGGGTGTTCAAAATTCATAGACATGAGTTCTCTTTGATGTCAACTTTGATGCTAGATCATGTGGAGGATAGTATGCAACTTGGTGTATGTGAAACACGATACTATGTTCTTGGATAATTCTTCACAAGTCACAGATCCAAAGACCACTTGCAGATAGGCACACAGAGCTTGAGGATATTGCAGATCATCACACTCTAAGATGAATATCCACCTACCTAAAGTTGTGTGGACATGTTTGACAAGTTGAGGGACTACAATTGGTCTTTCACTATGCAATATTTTCTTTGGTAAGGAAGTTGTATTATTTGCACTCTAGCTTTTCATACAATTTTGGGAATAGTTATGGATATCTCTCATGCTTAAAAGGAAAGGATAGCATAGCTTCATGATATGTCAATGTGATTTGTTTCAAGTTGGTCATCATAAAACAATGTGTCTTTTAAAGATAACAACCATTGTGGGTGGTTATTTCAACCAAGTGAGTGGACATGAATTCCAAAGTTCTCCAATCACCTTCCAGATATAGTGGGATGAGCTACATGAGAGAAAAAATATTTGTAGTGGTGGTTTTATGTTCCAGATTGTGCTAAGGTTATTATTGGTCATCCTTTCAAGCAAGGCAAGAAACTCACAATTACTTTTATTGAAGGGATTTGGATGGAACTCTAGGATTTGGATGGTATCATTTTTTCATCCATGTGAGAGTTTAATTTTAATTGGTCATTATATGCAGTTTATCAAGAAGAAGAAAATGAAAAAAAAAAAAAGTTGATAAAAAAAGGGAAAAAAGAAAAAGAAATAACTTCTAACAATGAAAAACTTCAGGCGTTGTTAGACAACTACAATTTGAAAACCAGTTTTTGGCGGATTGTAGTTGAATAAAATTCTTAGTGGTGAAAATTGTTTTCATAGCACCACTAAGAAGTAAGTGATTGAAAACTGGCTTGCCAAAGGTCACTCGTTGTTATCAAAATTTAAAAAAACAAAAAGAAAAAAAAAACACAAAATAAAAAAATTGCAATAATTGTGTTCTTTCTATGGGCTAATTAGTTTGCAGGTATACAATATTGCTTCAGTGGTTGTCTGAGTACCTCCTATCACTTGTTGTTTCTCACATTGTGTAAATGTACTCTTATTTGTTATGGTCCATTTGACTTTGATCACTTGTCACAAGAGTTACATTTTCAGATGAGGTGTTAGCAAAAATGAAGAGTGAATTTAGGCTACCATCAGCATGCTTCCTAAATACTTCAGTCTAATGGAGATATTTCATGTGTAGTGTGGCTACAGTCCTTGTCACAGTTTTTGATTCCTTCCTTGCTGGTGATTCATAGCTACAGAGTCACATTGGCTACCAGACCTAGGCATACATGGACATGCAAGTTGCTAAAACAATCAATTTTATTTTCCATTATTTTATCTCTTAACTTTAATAGTAGTTCTTATTATATTAATCATATCACATAACAGTCCTACCCATCCTCTCCTTGTTGCCTGAGGACAATCAACCCTTTAAGTTGGGGGGAGGTCCACCATCCTTATCACCTAGCGTTCCACTTATTATCCTTCATTATTCCATCATAAGTATCCATTATTTTCACTTTTTATTATCATTCAAATTATGAGCTCATTTCACTTTTCATATTGTCTATCTTCCAAGAAAATAATGCTATGAAAAAAATGAAAAACAAAATGTTGAAGGAGATATGAATATTGAAAAATAAAATGAAAAGAAAAAATGTAAAGAAATATGGAAAAAACAAAACAAAAGAAAATCCATGAAGCTTGCTATGAAGTAGAGTGATAGACAAAAGTTATGACTGTGAATGAGCTATAATAGTAAAGAGGTGAAGAGGAAATCCTAAGTCACAATCCCAAGGCTACCCTCTCACAAATAATGATTGCACGAGGACGTGCAATATGTTAAGTTGGGGGGAATAATGAGAGCCATTTATGTCCCATTTTATGTGACATTTTAGCCTATTTCATATACCTTCATATCCATTCCCACATTCCATTTCCATTCCATATCATACTATTTCACCATTTTATGTTGCATATGATTAAATATATATGCGGTATTTAATATTGTTTTGGATAAAATATGGAAATTAATGATTGGTTGTCTTTACTAATAAGAATTATGATTTCAATCCTTGGAAGATAAAGCTTGCAACATGCAGATCACAAGAACTTCCCATCACCTTTTATGCAAAATATCTTCCTGTCACTTTCTGGTCAGGAAATTTTGTGTATTACTTGTTGACTGAAAATTTATTTTTATCATATATTCACAAGATGATGTTAGCTTCCAAGGTGGAAACAATTAGAAATTCTTATGATGGTTGTGTAACTCATGGAAATTCTGCTAGGCTATTGTTCACATTTTCTATTGCATTATTATTGACCATGTAGACTCTTGATTATACCAATCTGTAGATCGAATCTATTTGTTTTATTTTCACTATACCAATTCAAGCTGCTAGATCTTCAGTCACTACATATCTTTGTATGTATGTTTTCCGACTCAGTTGAATTATGGAGGGAAGCTTTACCATGTGATGGTGAAAATCATAAATCTTCTTGTTTCCTATTTTTGTCTTCAATTATAACGAGTTTGTTTTAATATATGGTTAGCGACACATATTCTTGTCTTTTCTAGTTTGTTGGTTGCAGGCCACAACAAACTCTGTATTTTTTGTATTTAATTAGTACAAGTAGCATATATATAATACACATAATGTAAGAAGTGACATAGAGTTATTTGGTATCATAGACTTTGGCATCACATAGATTTTATGTATTACTTATGATAAATAAAATAACATTTCTACTGACTAAGGCAACGTAAAAAGCTCTAGTCTCTTCTCACTTGCAAGCCATGGAGCAAAGGCCCAATCCTTGGAGAAGCATGGTGACATTTATTTCATTTTATTTCTATGTTATTTATTTTTAGTTTTATTTGATTTCCATAGATTTCATATTTGTGTGATTTAATTTCCTGAAACATTTTATTTCTGTGTGGAACTGTTATTTCGGCTATTTACAATTTGGTTTAAAACAGATCTTCATTTCAACTATTAATATTATGTCAATTTTGGTGTATGTATTTGAAGCATATAGTGAAAATTATATTATGGATTTATGAGAGAGTTTGCTGATGTTATTTTGCAATCTGTGATAGTTCCTATCATTGTTGTTTTTATAACTGTTCCTGTCACAGTTCCTAGTGAGTTTCTGGCAGAAAGGAAAAATAGAAAAGTTAAACCATATTTTCATTTAGGAAATTTATATGTGTTCTAGCTGCATCTATCCCCACTGAATTCACTATTTTCCTCCCTTAGGTATACTACCACAATACCTCTCACAAGCTTATGATCCCCAGGTTCACATTCTTAGACCAAGCTGAAATCTTTCTTATTTTTGACCCCAGTTTTGGCCTATCAAGGGCTAAGGTTGATTGTTTTGCAAAGATGGTATGTGTGGATGACTTAGGAAAATAGGTGTTAATTCAAGGAGTACAACATGAGGTCAAGGTACAACAAACTTCAGCCATGCAGATAAAAAGAAATAAAAGGAAAGGATGTCAATTATTTGTGGTTAAAATGGAAGAAGTTAAGGAATACAAAGAAAGTATATTTTTTGATGATGTGTTGATGCACACACAAAGTAAGGAAGAGGAAATGGAAACTAACTCTAAGGAAGAAACCTTTGCTGAAAAATATCCCTACCTTCGAGAATACCAGGATGTGTTTCCGAAGGAACTAATTGGGTTACCACCAAGAAGGGTGTTTGATTTCTCTATAGATTTAGTTCCAGAGGCTATACCTATTTCTAAGGCATCGTATCATTTGACCACCATAGAATTAATGGAACTAAACGCACAATTTCAGGAATTACTAGATAAAGGATTAATTCAACCTAGCGTATCACCATGGGGAGCACCGATTATATTTGTCAAGAAGAAGGATGGGACACTTCGCCTATGCATAGACTATCATATGTTGAAAAAGATCGCCATCCTAAATAAATATCCCTTGCACAAAATAGATGATCTTTTTGATCAAATGAAAGGGGCGATAGTGTTTTCCAAGATAGATTTAAGGTTAGGATATCATCAACTAAGATTGAAAGAAGAAGAAATTCATAAAACAACCTTCATAACTAGGTATGGTCATTATGAATTTATAGTTTTTCCATTTGGACTCACCAATGCCCTATCTACGTTTATGAACCTAATGAACAGTATTTTCTAAGATTTTTTGGACAGGTTTGTGTTGGCTTTCCTCGATGACATTCTTATCTATTCCAAAAAAGAGGATGCACATTTTCAACATCTTCAGGTGGTTCTTCAGTGGTTGAGGGAACATAAAATTTATGGGAAATTATTAAAGTGCACCTTCTTCTAGAAGGAGGTACAATACTTGGGACATATAATATTAGCTAAAGGCATAACAGTGGATCCAAAAAAAAAAAAGCTATAGAGGAATGGCTAGTACCAAAAAATGTGCATGAGGTTAGAAGCTTCATGGAATTGGTGGAGTATTACCGAAAGTTTGTAAGAAATTTCCCTAGGATCAGCCACCCCATTACCTCCCTTCAGAGAAAAGGAAAGAGATTTGAATAGACAAAGAAATATCAAGCATTTAATACATCGAAGGATAAATTAACGACTACACCAATTTTGGTTGTACCAGATCCTAATGGTTATTTTTTAGTTATAACGAATGCGCCTGGTGATGGTTTGGGCGAAGTGCTAATGCAAGAGGGAAAGGTAGTCGCTTATGAATCTCATAAATTTAAGCAGTATGAGTAGAATTACATACCACATGATCTAGAGTTAGCAACTATTGTGCATGCCCTGCAAATGTGGTGACATTACTTGTTAGGAAAGACTTTTGAACTCAAATCAGATCATCAAGGTTTAAAGTATATATTCACTCAGCATAACTTAAATGCTCGCCAAAGGAGATGGATGGAGTTAATTTCAGATTATGATTTGAGGTCAGTTACATTAAGGGCAAGGAGAACAAAGTAGCCGATGCATTGAGCCAACAGAAACATATACTTCCATGGTGTCAATCAACACCAATTTTAGAGCTCAAGTACTACATAAATTGAATGAAGATTAATTCTACTTGCAAGTTCATGAAGCTCTTCAGAAAAAATCTCAAGAGCCTAAATATGAGGGTTTTCAGATTGAAGCAAATGGAATTTTAAGATATAAGGGCATGAGTGTATGTACAAAATTCAACAAAATTAAGGAAAATGGTATGGAAAGAAGTACACATAGCACCTTAATCAGGTCATCCAAGGGTAACCAAAATGTTAGTAGATGTCAGACCCCTATATTTTTGAAAAGGAATGAAAAAGGATGCAACTAGATTTGTTGCAAGATGTCTTGAATGTCAGAAGGTTAAAGTGGAGCATCAACACCCGACATGATTGTTACAACCCCATAGTGTACCAGATTGGAAATGGTAGATCATCAGTATGGATTTTGTAGAGGGTTTACCGATGACGAGGAGCAAACATAATGCTATATTGGTAGTAGTGGATAGACTCACTAAAGTAGCACATTTCATACCTAAAAATTTGACAGATGGAGCTTTTGTGATTGCTTGAAAGTTTGTGCAAGAAATTTTCCATCTTCTTGGAGTTCTAGAAAAGATTATTTCTGACAGACATGCTAGAATGACATCCAGGTTTTGGTAGAATCTATTTTCTTCTTTGGGAACTCGGCTAAATATTAGTACAGCCTATCATCCTGAAACAGATGGACAAACAGAAAGAGTAAATCGGATTTTAGAAGAACTACTAAGAATGTACTACATGGAACAACAATCTAAATGGGAGGAATATTTACCATTGGTAGAATTCACTTATAAAAATTCATACCAATCAACTATCAAAATGGCACCCTTTTAAGCGATGTACAGTAGGAAGTGCAGAACACTTGTCAGTTGGAACAGAATGGAGGACATGATCATTCTAGGACCTTAAATGCTACAGGAAATGGAAGAACAGGTGAAGTTAATCAGACAGAGGTTGAAGGAAGCTAATGATTGGTAGAAGAGCTACATTGATGCAAAATGAACCCCCAGACAATTTTTGGTAGGAGAGAAATTTCTCTTGGGAGTTAAACCTCAGAAAAGCTCTATAAAATTTAGAAAAACCTCTAAACTAGCCCTAAGCTATGTAGGACCTTTTGAAGTCCTGGAAGTCATCAATCTAGTAGCATACATAATTTCTCTACCTCTGACTCTTGTCAAATTGTACAATGTATTTCATGTCTCCTATCTGAAGAAGTATTATGTAGATTTTGACCATATGATTGACTGGAATTCCTTGCAGGTGCAGGATCTTGGGGTGATCACAATAGAGCCACTCAAAGTGCTCAAGATACATAAGCAACGCTTACGTAACCATGAGGTGGCACAATGAAAGGTCCAATGGGACCAATATTCAGAATAAAATGCTACTTGAAAGGATTATGATGAAATCCTTTAGAAGTTTCCATATATGTTTATGAACAAATAAAAACTCTCTCTCTCTCTCTCTATATATATATAAGATTTTAGACCTGAATTTTTAAATAAACAATCATCGGGGATGATGACTCTTAAGGGGAGAAGTATGTTACATCCCTTTTGTCTTGAACAAGAATTATGGTAATGTAAATTGGTCGTTATGTTCATTGTGATTAACTTCCTTTCATGAGAATGTGAAATTGGGAAAGAATCTTTGATTTATTGGTTATAATTGTAATTATGGGTGATTTCCTTATATATGATCATAGTGAATGTGTTGAAGAGTTTTTATTTTATAAATTTTATCGGGAATGACCTAACCCTAATTCTTTGTCAAGTGGTTGTAAGATTTCCAACACCTCGAGGGAAAGGGAAATATCATCAAGGAAAGGTCGTAGTTCATAAAGGATCAAACTATCATCAAGCCATGAGTTGGTGTAAGGTGGATACATTTAAGACGTAACCTTGGACATGTCTCATTTAAATTAATGCAATTAGATTTTCACAATCCATATGAAATATTTTTACTTCGCCTGGATTCGATTGTGTTGGATGAAAAAACTCCAACACAATCGAATCCAGAAGCAACAAAACAATATCTCATTTAATTAAATAATTTTTAAAGCAAGCCAACTTTTTTTTTTTTAGACTACAAGAATCAGGTAGCACGACTCCCTATAAACTGCACAGTGTGCTTGGTAAAAAAGCAAGCCAACTTTAATTGTTTACTAACGTTCTCCTTTTGAAGGCATATAATTAATTCCTAGAGAACACCTTCAGAGATAGTAAATGAATATGAAATATTAAAATTGATAATAATAACAATAACCTTAAGTCCATCGATTAAATATAAAAATTGCTCGATTAATTGTTGGAGTCGTCGGTGGAAATGGAAGGCGGCAACTCCCTGCCAACTTCTCATTGTGCCTCTTGGATGAAATGTCCAAGAGGGTAGTCATGCAGTCACAAGCTTTGGGGAATCTTGACTTAGAGGTTTCAAGGGGATTTTCATTAATACTGCAAGCTCTCTCTCTTTCATTCTTCTGGATTCGTTTTTGCTTGGGGTCAATATTCTCTTCTCTAGGCATTCATTTTGAGACTCATTCAAAAAGGCATTCATTCTGAGACTCATTCAAAAATATTTTTGAACGAAATTCTGCCTCATCGTGGCTTCACTCATCACTCTCTTGTTTGTGGTTTCAGATGAAAATAGCCTTGCTTTTTCTTCATCGTTGGCTTAGGCTTTCACATTCTTAATCAGGCTTCCTACTCTAGTTATCATAGTCTTGTGTCATTCTACTTGACTCCTCAATCCATTTCCATAGATGATAAAGCATTATGTTTTCGCAAGTAGTTCACCTTCTCTACAATATTCTTGACATGATAGTCATCATCATTAACCTGTAGCTGATAGCGGAATAACTGGAGTAAGGGCGTTAGGAGCATCGACGAGCTTCAGACGAATTTCCAGGCACGTGATAAGTATCATTTAATTTGTTATAACTTATGCATTTCAAGACTTTACGTCAATCTTGGATTTGTTAGGCAATGTTAGCAATCTAGTGAAATCAATGTCCTGTATGAAGTAATTTGTCTTCGAATCCATGCAAAATTATCTGAGTATTGTCCATCGAAAAATTTGACCTTAAAATTTTGGAATTTGTCTTGCTTTTCGTCTTGCCCTCGTATTCAAGCTTCTTAATTAGATTTGAACCTGACTTGTTATATGATCTTACATTCAAAATTTCCTATGAACTATTTCATCTCTATTTAAGAAGAAGACTTCATCATGCTCCGCTTTCATGCCGAACCTGGTTAGATCATTTAGCTTTATGATGTCTTCAATTAAATGGAATTTTGTTTTCCAATTGTAGGAATATTTTTATTACCATAAAATACTATCATTCTCTTTTTTTGTAAGAATGAATAGTTCATTACCTCTGATTGAAAGGGAACAAAATTTAGTGTCGATTTGTAAGACGTCATTCTCTCATATGAAGGTCAAAAAATTAGTTCCTATCCCTAAATGTAAAAGAAAGAATTAAGAGTTAAGCCTCTGATAATATAAATACTCTGGATTAAGAATTTAATGTCGAGCAAGGGTGAGAGTGATGATAGAATGGGTTACGTGCTCTTTATTGATAAATTCCTTGGCCAAGGTTATGATGCTTAGATTAAGCATTTGTTAGCTATCAAGAACCAGATATACCCCTGGTCAGAATGGTCTTTCTAGTTAGGAGTAACCTATAGTGAAGGATCGACCAGGTGGTATAGGTTCTTGACACCAGGCTCAGATGGCATGATGGTATTTATGCGATCCTTTGTTGACTTCCCTCATGAAGGGTCGGGTTTCTTCAGTTGAAGAAACACGAGATACCAGTAGGTCTTTGGTTGGGCAAAAAAACCCTTGATGATATTTCTCTTTTCCTTGAAGATAAGTCTTGCTCAAGCATTTTGGATAGAAGCCTTCAGACTGTACTATCTTGTAACTCTTCCTCTTTCCCTTAATTTCAGTTATATTTACTTTAACATGTTTATTTCATAGTTGTTATAAATGTTCTTTTCATTTCAAAAGTAATGGAAAAGTTAGTTATTAGCCAACTGTGGTTTTTCGGTTACATAGTCTGTTAATTGTTTCTTTTCAATAGAAATTGAAAATCTAGAAGTTAGTTGAAGAATTTTTAAGTAGTTATTGATCAGATAGTTTATCTTTTTCATTCGTTATTGCAAATGATACTCAAGTAAGAAAACTAGTTAGTTACATTTCAGCTGAATCTGGTAGTTAGTTACCATTCTTAAACTGTAGATTAGATAGAGTGTTACAGTATTGTTAGGAAAAATGGTGACTCAACCTTGAAATTATATCAAGTTAATATATTTAGTGTGGGGTGTTGCAAGGGGGGTACCCACCTTACGTGTTTTGGGGGTTGCACTCCCTTGCAAGGTTTTGAGGGTAGTGCCCCTGAAAGCTACATTTTATGTATATTTTATTAAATTGTAAATTTGGACCATTCATCATTAGGTTTGAGATCTAACAATTAATATTTTGTTGGCTTATATTTCCCTAGAAGGAAACCCTATTTTATGAGGGCATTTTATTATGACTATGTATTGTGTTATATTATGAAAGTTTGGTAGCTATTGTGTTGCTTTCAGATCTCTAGTTGGTGATACTCTTATGAAAAGCTTGTTCTGCAAGTACATTGTAATCTTGGCGATTTCTAAATAATATATTGGGTGGCTTTTAGAGTGTGGAGTTTTTCTCCTGAAAGGGTTTTCCCCATACATAAATCACTATGTTGTGGTATGCATGATATTTATGTTTAATTTTTGTAACATTTGTAAAGATATTTTTCATTAACTTCCTCTTAAGACTAGTGTGCGCTACCTTAGCTTCCTTACAAGTGGTATCAAAGCTTGACCACCTTTGGTTTTAGTTGCGGGTTGTTGGGTTTTGTAAACTAATCCAAATTTTAGGGGGAGATTGTGTAGACAATGCTTTGTGATCTTGTTGTAATAATTTTTAGATGAAAAGTTCCTTAGGGAGAATAAATGTGGAGAAATTTTCTAGAAATAATTTTGAGATGTGGAAATTGAAGATGGAGGTTCTATTGATAGATTGAGATCTATGGGATGTTATTGATGAGAATGTTTTAATACCCATAGATCTTAATATGGCTGCTCAATATGATATTATGGAGTATAAAGACAAGGGTCTAATCAAATTATACTTGGAAAATTATTTTAATCAATATCCATGAAGAGACCTTTGCACATAAACTATGGAAGAAACTTGGTGATATGTATCAAGCCAATTATTTGGTGAATAATATTTTCTCAAGAGGAAGAAATTATATTCCTTGAGAATGGAAGAGGGTGGAAGAATTACAAACCACTTGGAAGTATTCAACATTTTGGTGGCTCAATTGGCATCATTTGGTGTCAAAATGGATGAGGAGGAATTTTTTTATATCTTGCTTTATTCTTTATTGGATTCATGTGATTCTCTTGTTATGGATATTGGGAGTACTTATATTATATTGAAGAATAAATATGTGGTTGGTTCTTTTCTTTCAAAAGAAGTGAAGAGGAAGGTATCCATTAGTACCAAGGAGGCCCTAAATATTCATGGAAGACGTAAGGAAAAAAACAAGAAGAATGAGAAGTGTGATAAATCCAAGTCCAAGGGGAGATCCACATCTCCTAGAAAGTCCAAAGTTTTTTATTGGAATTGTAGTTCAAAAATTTCCTTGAAATACAAAACATTATTATAGAAATACTAGACAATGTGTGTATGAGGGTGTTGTATACTCTACAACAACCATGAGAAAGTTGTTAAAGCTTATACAACAACTATGAGAAGCTAATAACACTATGAGATTTCACATGATTGTTGTAGTAGTATACCACGCTAGCTTGAAATCCATTACAACTAAATATTGTGAAGTATGTTGTTCACGCATAACCTTAAGACCCAAAGTAAAAAATAAATAAAGAAAAGCAAAATTGAAATTATCAATATAAAGACTAGAAAACCAGTGGATCCATACCAATTTCATATTATGGAAATCATGTGATTAGAAAATTGTATAAATTTGGAACAACTATGTAACTTGTGATAAATTTGTATGTAGTTAACACAAAAGTTGTTAATTTCCAGCAACAGGTAGAAATGGGATATACACATTAGAACTACCTTATTTAAAATAGAAAATCCACCCTTGAGTTATGAGATTAGAAGGTTGGTGGTACAATTAATTATTAGATCTTAAGGCTTAATTATCTTAACTAAATGATACCGAATGTACTTAAACCTTAACAACATGTGAAAGGGTGTTAAATGACTACCAGGATAGACCCAAGGGATCAAATAATAAATAAATGCTTTGGACAAAGTATTTAATTCAAATAAGAGAGGATTGTTTGAATTAAAATTGAGTCACTTCATGGGTAAAGGACATATGCTTAGATATTTTTTCTTGGGGCATTAATAGGTTGCATATGTTATTTATTCCATAGTTGTACAGATTTCACACATGTTGACCACAAATTGCTAGACTCTTTGTGATGGGTTGGGCTCCCTTTGTGGGGTGGCATGGGGAAGCCTATGGCTTCGTGGCAGGGCAAAAATCATCCCAGTGATGCTCTCTCTCTCTACCCTCTTCCACATCAAATTAAGGAGAAAGGATGTAAGAGGTTTGGTTTAATTGCTTATTTAAATTTGGATTCTAATTCCATTATGCTACTGGTTATGAAGTACATGATTCTTGTTTAAGTTTATAAACCTTATAATGCCCTAATACTATGAATGTTTTAGCTGCTATGATAGAATGTTCATATGCAAATCTAGTAGAATGTGTTGCCTCATTATGCAAATAATTGTTCATTCATATGGATGCAACCGTTGGAATATTTCTTACTCATTATGATGATGTGATTGTGCAATGCTATTCATTTGCATGTAAATTGGTATAATGGTACTTGTTCCAAGTTAGGTACCTACTGTTACAATTAGAAATTAGAAATTTTTCATATTATACACTTTTCATGGTTTTGAAATCTTTTCAAAATATCTATAGTTCAAATTGAGTTTAAAAAATTAAAAATCTAGAGCTTATTGATACTTTTTAAACAAAGTAAATAATAATTTGTGGTATATAGCTTTATCATGTGCATGAAGCATGGAGGTTATAATTTATGTCCCATGGTGACTTTTTAACCATTTGATCATAGCATCCCCTTTTATTCCTAACTATTGGAAGGATTATTCTACTAAGAGTGGTTTGAGGTGTTGGTGTGCTAACTCTATAGGATCAGATATTGGACACAAATATTAGGCTCATTCTATCCTTTTACTATGTTCATATTTTATATTAATTTTAAATATTTCTACAATAAGAGTTATAAATAGCCAATTAAGAAGTAGATGTGTTTTATAAGTTGTAGTTTAGATAACTTGTTAATATTAGGAACGTTAGGGACAATCTTATTTATCAATTTTGTTGTTTTTATGGTAATTAGCATTATAATTGATTGATTGGACATATTTGTATATTGAATCACAAACATTTCTAGGATCTAACTCAATTTTGTTGAAATTAAAATCATGATAGATTTTATAGACATAAAGGTTTCCTAGGTAATATTGTAAGCCTCTTTTAGTGTAATGTAACACATGTAGACCCCTAACTTACCCAAACATACCTAGACCTGGTGATAAACCATGGGGGAAGTAATCCCCTTTCAAGTGGGAACCATTTGTTCCACTCAAGTCGGTGTGTCAAAACATGCATCAATAGTAAGCAATAACAAACTAAATCTATGGTCCCTCTCTACAAATATGAGAATATTGGTTATCGAAAGACATAATACCTCTATCCAATATCTTTATTTAAAGTACTCTTTCATATTATACCAAAGCACAAAATATAATATAGCTGATTTAATAGATGATCAATATATCATTGGTTATGATTTGGAGCTTTTGTGTTCTATCTACTTCTATGCATACATTATCGTCTTACTAGGAGCACATCCTTTGTAGCATTGCCCACTATTCTACTATATTGATGATATAATTCTTTATTAAATTCCATATGATTTCCATAATTATGATTATTTTATCTTGACCACATTATTTACTAACATGTTCTTTTATATGATGATTAGAAGGTCTTCCATGAATACCAAGCTAACATCTTATGACTCGTATGCTCCATCATAATTTTTTTCTACCAAGATTATCATGATAAAATCCAACAATCCTTTGTGGTATGGCTATTATGATTAACTTCTACAAGTTTACACTTATCCATGATCATCATTTTCTATAATCCACATGATTGTATTTAGCGTTTTTATCACGGGTATTACTAATTCCTATCTTTTTATGTGGTTACAGATCATCTATGATTCTTATGATTCTCTTCTACCAAGTTTACACTATTTTAGTTTGCTGATGTTATGATTATCATGCTTACATCTTACACTCACATTTTTATATTTATGATTTTCAAGATAATATCTCACCTTTGCTTGATATCTTAATGATACCTCTACATAGAGCAATTCATGGTTATATTTCTCACCCTACTAGGGGCATCGTTGAGGCCTATTCTTATAATTTATGGTGCTTTTAGGAAAATAGCTCACTACAATTTTGGTATTATACATCACCATCTTTTCCTTGATCACTAATATTTTTTGGGTTTATCTTACTTTATATATAAATATGTGTACACACACACATATACAAATTTACATATATAAATGTGTATACATGTACATATATATATGCATATGTATGTAAATGTACACATACATGCATACATATATACATATATAATATCTTTGTATAGATGTATACTTTTTTGTTATACTTGATCATCCAATATTAATCCATGATCATCATTTCCTATGATTCACATGGTTATATTTAGCATTTTGATCACATGTATTACTAATTCCTATATTTTTCTATAATTTTAATATTATTTATGGTTCTTACGCTTCTCTTCTACCACGTCTACACTATTCTAGTTTTCTCATGTTATGCTTATCATGCTTATATCGTATGCTCACATGGTTATGATATTTATGATTTTCATGAAGATATCTCACCATTGTTTGATCTTATAGGATTCCTCTATCCAAAACTTCATGGTTATATTTCTCACCCTATAGAGGGTGTAATGGAGAACCTATTATTGCCTATTGTGTATGGTGCTTTTAGGAGCATAGATTGTTACATTTTTGGCAACATACATAATTGACTTTCTGGTGATCAACACCTTTTATTGGGTTTATATTCCTTTATTTGTGTGTGGATATGTACATGAATATATGTATGTGTATACACTTGTGCATGTGTGTGTGTGTATATACACACACACACATGTGCACAACACACATGCATAAACACATATTTTGTCTACTCCCCAATCTATTTGCATCCTTTGTATGCAACTAAATGGAGAGGGAGCACGTGAAATCCACATCATTTCTATTATTCAAACATAATTACAAGACTACACACAATTCAAATTTATTTATAGAAAACTTATCACATTACAAGACTACACACAATTCAAATTTATTTATAGAAAACTTATCACATCTCCTTAGGTGCCCCATGGCACTATATAGCCACTATGTTGCTTCAATGGTGGTATCTCTAACCCTACTTTCTTTTTCTTTATGGTTTTGATTATGGACACCACATTATTGTTTTAAATACCTATGGGGTAGTACTCCTTTCATTTTACAAGTCTTTCAAGATGAAGTAGTCAAATTTGAAGCTAACAAAGACCATGGAAAAATATTCTCCCATATATATTCTTTTATGGGTGTCTATGTATTTAATTTCCTATTGGTTACTTGCATTTACTTTGACACACATTCTCATGATAGTTTGTATGCACATCAAAGTAAAGAAAAATGTAATGATGAAAATTGCATACCTATGCCCTTTACCATTATGTTTTGGCACTACTTTGATTAAAGTGATCTTTTTGCTAGTAACAAGCTTATAAATGACATTTTCAATTGAAAGTGAGCACACATCTCGAACCTGATATGTTCTTATCTGCACTCTTTTTTAAGAACTAGTTCTAATCCTTAGTTTTACCGTGTCTTACAAACATAAACAGATAAATAATTATTTTTTAAAAATGCAAAAGCAAATACAAACTAATCAGAGAACTGATTCATCAGAAATGGGTTAAAAAATGGTTGAGAAAGAACTCCATATTTCTTTTCTCATTAGCATTTTGAACAAGCTAAAATAAAAGATCAGTGACCATATACATCCATATTCTAATAGCAACACATAAATATACTTAAATAGAGAAGCTTGCAGTCTCCAAAGCTACACAGCATGAAAATTGTGGACAAGTTTATGTCAAGACACCAAAGCAATTTACATTTTCTGAGAAAATGCTGATCTAGGTTTGAGATTCCCAACAAGTACACTTATCAGACATCCCACACATAATCCTACCATCACTGCTATCTTGGGGGATTGTTCCTTGATTTTCTTTGTTCCTTTAGCCTCCTCCTCCTCTTGCACAAAAACATCAGATGGATGTGCACCAATTGGAGTTTTTAGCAACTTCATGTCTTCTTCAAGTCCCTGGATTCTACTGCAGATATCCTTCAACAATGGCTCAATTGGACTACACCCACAAACCATATTCTTTTCCACTGTACAGCTCTCTGCAGCAGATGACACATAACTCAGATTAGACACCCTCCTTTCATTTTTCTTAGAAAACCCATTTTTTCTCTGAGATGAAAACCTTGGGGGTTTTCTCATACTTGCACATGAACCATCAGAAGAAGAGCAGAACCCATCTGCATCAGAATCACTGAAGAACCCATTAATGGACATTATCTCCTCATCTTTCTGAAGCAGAAGATTGTGATAGTAATCCAATTGATCATGTGCAGATGCAATTTTCTGATCAGTCTCTCTCTTGAACTGATTGACTTCCATCTCCAGCTGAGCTTTCTCCTTTTGTAACAATGAAATCTTTTTCATGGCCTCATCCATGGCGGTGGAGGAAGCATTTCTCTCTGCTTCCAGCTGAGAACAAACATTTTCCAATGCCCAATTATGTGCAAGCCTGCTACCTTGCAATTTGGGTGTATTCCATCCATCTGAATAATTGCCACTGCATTTGAGATACACATGCCCACATTCCCAGCTTCTGCTCAGCTCATTCTTGCCTCTGATCACTTGAGAGGCAATGTTTTCCATTCCTTATCTGGCAAATGGATTTCTGTATCTTGTGTTACTGATCTTTTTCAGGATTTTCCTTTTCAGAGGAACAAAATGTTAGAAATCAAATCATATGCTCATAAAGAATACAAAATCTAACAAAATTCTTATACATTAAAGAGGGAATAAGCATAAGCATTCAAATAACAACTGAAGCAGGCAAACAGTACAATTATTTAAGACATTCACAAAATATTATATAATTATGCTGTTTTTGGATTCGATTGTATGCAAATTTTTCACACAATCCAATCCAAAAGCAGTATAATTACATTCAATATAGATTGCGAAAATTTCATATCATTGTAAAACATTATGTGCCATACACACCAGCAATCTATCCAAGACTTCAAGACAGTAACTTTGTCACTTGATTTTCTAAATCATGTCACATACCAAATTTGAGAAGCTAAATTTATATGCATGATTTGAATGAGGTATGCAAGACAAATTCAAATTAATGCACCATCTAATTATTTTTTAAAAAATTGAGCTGGACACATGTCTGTTTCACATGATAATTTATTGGTTTGTATTTGTTTCCTCCCGGTTATTGTGGGTAATTTGTATTCATTTTCTTGTAGACTGTGTCCTCTTCTTCGCCATTGCTGGTTCCTCTTACTTGCTTTATCGGTAACCTAAAGCCATTTTTAAAATTATGGGGTTGTTTATTTTGTTAAATTTTTTTTAGTTTTTAAAATTAATTAGTACATGCATACATTTGAGCTCATAATTCAAGAGTTGTTGGACTTTGCTATGTGTGAGAGGTACATGTTTACATATATTTAATGGTAGAGATAGGGTACATATATTTCATATGATGTAAAAAATAAATATATTTTTATAAAATATTTAAAATTAGAGGTATGTTTTATATTTTGAAGATATTTTTTATAATGTTTAATAAGAGAAATAGTGTAAGTATATTTGGTATGACACATAAATATTAAAGAAATATAAGAATAAATGTATTTAATGAAGATAGAATATACATTTTATAAAATATGTAATGAAAATAGAAAAGTGAATAGAAGATCTAAAATTAAAAAGTATATTCCATTCTTTAAAAAAATCAAATACATTTATTATTTAAAGATAATATGCATGTCTTGTATCATGTATATATTTAATAGATATAAGAAATATATACCTTGTACAATGTGAAAACATATAAAAATAAGAAATGTATATCTTGTATAATATGAAAACATATAAAAAATAATAACAAAATATATATCTTGTACAATGTGAAAGCATATAAAAAATAAATTTAAAATCTTAATTCTTTTATAAAAAAATTAAATATATTTATTATTTAAAGATAAAATATGTATGTTTGGTATAATGTACATATTTAATAGATATAAGAAATATATACCTCGTACAATGTGAAAACATATAAAAAATAATAACAAGAAAAAAGTTCAAAATTTAAAAAATTATTTTAAATCTTAACTCTTATAAAAAAATTAAATATATTTATTATTCAAAGATAAATTGTGTATGCTTGATATAATGTATATATTTAATAGATATAAGAAATATATACCTTGTACAATGTCAAAACATATAAAACATAATAATCAGAAAGAAGTTCAAACTTTTAAAAAAATAAAAAAATCAAATCTTAATTTTTTATTATTTAAATATATTTTATGATATAAATAGAATGTTTATAACATATGATAAAAAAAGAAACAAAATAAATATAAGACTAATGTATTTAATAGAGATAGGATAGCATGGCTTATATGATTCTTAACATGTAAATAAAATAGAATAGCAAGTGGACATTTGAAATTTAAAAGTTTATTTTATATCTTATGAGTTGTCATTAGAATTCACTCTTACACTAAGTTGATTGATAATTTATAAATATAATAGAAAAGCGAGGTCTAACACACACATATATAAAAGCTTTTTAAAGATAATATGAGCTATAATATTAATTGTTCAAATAAATTATAAAATCTTATTAATTTGTTTAAGTTAAAACATAATTGTAATAGTAAAATTTGTATATCCATGTTATTTCATATTCAGTTTTATGTTTATTTTGAGGAGAGTGTTGATACATGCTATATTGACAAATGAAATAAAAACATATAAAGTTGGGTCCCTTGTTTCATGCCATTCACCTACTCATTATACATGTTTTTATATGCCTACTCCTTTATCTCATCCAATGTTAACATATCCTAATGCATCCACCTTACCCATGACATTATTATATTTATATATGCACACATATCCATGTACATGTTCCCCACCCTTCTCTAACCCTTTTATGGTCTTATTTCAAGTTTGTGGTTAAGGGTTGACTTTGGACCTACACACTTGACCCTTTTAATTTCAAATTTAGTTTTTAGTTGATTATGTGAATTTTTTCCCTCCAAGAGCTAACTAAGTACACTTTTGTGTGATTTATTACTATGTCCTTTTTTTAAATTAATGCAATGCATTCATTTTAGTAATTAATGAATTTGAGAAATATATTTGCATATTATTCGCATTTCACACTTTGATCAATACACTAAAAAAATCTAGTTCTATATGAGCATTCCTAAGAAAAATTACATGATTGGAGAGTATTTTCCTTTACCTCTTTTTTGTATGGGTTAACCTAGGAGAACATATTCCCTTGTGACAAACAATATAGCTCTATCTGAATATTTTTAAAATATTGTAATCCCTCAAATATCATGAAAGGAAGTGGAAGTAGAAACAAATCAAGCAAAGTGAGAAGCATAATTTCACATTCTATTAAATCAAGCTTGTAGGTGCAAAGACATGTTTATAGTCATAGACTCAACCTTGATCTATAGAATTAACCTTGCACACTCAAGACAAAATGCTATAATTCCAAGGTGAATGATAATTTAAGATACTTTACTCCCAATATCAATGCACATTAGTTTTAATGTCCACATCATTTATGTGATTTTTTTGGTTATAAAGCTACCTCTACAGTTTATGTACCTAATTGTCATTAATTAATCTAGGTTACTTTGTACTTACATAATTGCATATTATTAGACTAGCCAATCAAATCAAGGAAAATTACATTACTTAACTGTATTCTAGGGTTTCTTTTCACAAACATTAGGGATTTTTGATATAATTATAAATTTTATCCATTTTAAATTTCTTAAGATTTAACATAGATTTTCTTATTCATGTTAGGGTTTGTGTATACCTAGTGATCTGCCTACTTTCTTGGCCACCCATATTAGGTCATCTTATCATCATACAATTTCTAAAATATTTCCCTTGTTTTATTTATGCAACTTTATTTTAAAGTATTTTTAAAAATACTTGAATAAAAGCACAAACCTAACACTTTATAAATAAAATCGCCAACATAAATAAAAAAATTCAACTTCAACAACAAATTAAAATGGCCAACACAAATTAAAAAAATTGGTTTGATATTTTTTTTTGTAAATTTAAGGGTAGAATTTGAACTGCTCAAAAGTTCAATAAAAAGTGAGCTTGATGGGACATCATAAAAAAGGGAGATTTTTTCCCCTAAATTTCCCCCTCAAATAACTAACTTTAATATCTAGTGCATGGAAAAAAAATGATGAATATTTTTGATGTAATAACATTTCAAAGTGAAATTAAAATGTCATAGTTTTCATGGGACATCAACTTTTGTCTAGTTTTTTTATCATTTAAAAAAAAAATTATACCTTTTTGAAGAGGATTCTCTCCTCTAATGCACCATATATTTTTCAAAAAAATTGAATATTTTTAATAATTATTTTTAATTTCTAATCAACCTCATGTTTGACTATAAAAACCTACTTACATTATTTTTTTGTAAATCATAATAAACTAATCAAAATATTAATAAAATTATGTTTTTAGATTCTATACCCTAACCTCTCCAAAAGGGTATTTTTAGATTTTCATAAAATTACACCTAGTTGGAGAAATTTAGAGTTCAAGTTAAAGATTTTCTAAATTTTCCCCATAAGAGGGGTTAAGCTGCCACATAGGCAACCACATAGATGATTTCGGTCAAAAGAGTTTTGACCGAAATGATTTTGATTGAAATAGTTTCATCTGAAACTTTACATGTATGGGAAAACTTTGATTTTGTAGTTTTGGGTGAAAGTGTTTTTTTTTAAACTATATGTGCCACATATAGGCCACGTAGTTTCAAGTGAAATTGTTTAACCCAAAATTGTTTAGGGAAAAAGTGTTTCGCTTGAAACTATTTAGTTGGTCGAAAGTGTGACATGTGTTTGTGATTTTACCCTCTTTATTTTATCTCTTATGACATGTATACAAGTGATATACTTATTTCATTTTATGTTATATGGATATACTTTCGTTCTCTATAAGTGTGTTATTTTATCATGTTCTATCCTTCCCCTCTTCCATCGAATTGGCTTGTGGAAATCTCTTGGGAATTCATTTAATAAACCAATAGTACAGATGTGCATCCATAGTGTTTTAATAAACATCTTAATTTCATTTCTAACTTTTAATTTTATGTTTCTCATACCCCTTTACATACAATAGTATAATTAAAGTACATCATGTTGGATGTTGTGGTTGTATTGTTGATATGTGGTTGTCATTGATGTCAACACTATTAGCATTGGTGATGCTTAAGGATGTATATGTCGAGGAGATTGAGAAAATTATAGTAAATATATTGCAAGCAGTCTGTGATGATGTGAAGATCCAAGTAGTGAAAAGTTATGTATGTTGATAATCAGAAGGTGCGACATTAAAGGGTTTGTTGCTGAGCGTATCTAGTATGTTGTATGAAACTTTCAGTGGTACGCACTAAGAATTGAGAAATTTATGAAGATTTGTGTTCCTATAGTTATTTAGTTACTGTAGCAAGTGTTCTTGGAAGATGAGATTGCAGTTCTAGTAAATTTGGTTGTTGCGTATGTTTCTGAGATGATCAGTAATATTTCTAGATCGTGTTTTATCAGTTTAGTACGTTCGCATTGATCAGAGTGCTCGTGTTTGAATATTTTTCCTTATGTGTTCAAGTTTTTCATGTTCTTGGCCGACATGATGGTGATAGCGTGTTGCAGATCTCTATGGATTAATACTTTATTGTTTGGCGTGCTCGAAGGTGTTTATTTGGGTCCTCACTATGTTGTGATCAAATTGTGTTGGTGCGCATTAAGATTTATTTATGTATTAAGGCTGACAGTTGTAATTTATTCTTTATTTGTGGTCGATAGAGTAGTTGATGTAAATCCATGTAGCGGATATATATGAGCGATTGTTTTCCTCATTTTGATCTATGCTCAGTATGTGTATGTGAAGTACATATGCGAATAAAGATCAAATAATTCAAGAGCAGAGCAGAGTGTGAAAGAGATTGAGCAGAGTGTGGAAGAGTTTGACCAGAGTGTGTAGAAGTTCTTTTGTGCCTAACTAGAACTATCATCAGGCTTTTGTAGAAGCTAATTTTTCAGTTCAGCCTCATCAAATGGATTTAATCTGATTATTGTATGTAAGACAGTGAGTCTCGCTCTGAGTAGTGAGCTCTAGGCAGTGTGTCTGAATGCATGTGCATTCCCTATTTACTCTTTATTATACTTTTAACAAGGTTGGTTAGTGTATGTTGTTGTGTCACACTTTCAGCCGACATATCAGCACAACTAAATTTAAGTATTTCTAACTAAAAATCAATTTTGGTCAAACATATGACCTAGTAAGATTCATTCTAGCTAAGTTAGATACTCCCACAATTTATTCAACTAAAATTGTTGGCTAAAAATATATGGAGCACCACTTTGAGTCCAATTTACCAAAAAGAAAAATTATTTGAAAAACTTGAAGTTTTAATAACTCCTCATATAAATAACATTTTTTTTAAAATGTAAAAATACCCTTTTGTAGATCCATAAATGTAGTTTTTAAAAATATATTTATTTTAATAGTTTAATTATTAGTTATATTTATATTTATATTAAAAGTAGGTTATCAACAAAACTTATTAGGTTGATTACCATGCCAAGGAAAAATATTAAAACTTATTAAAAAAAATTGAAAAAAATATGATGCACTAAATAAAAGAATCTATTTGAAGATGGTATAGTTTTTTTCTATTTTAGATAAATATTTAATATGAATGTTGACATCTGATGGAAATAGTTATTTTTTATTCACGCACATTTTAATATTTATATAAAAATATATATTTATCAAAATTGGAAAAAAATATATCCATGCACTAAAGTTTCAAGTTATAAATACACACAAAAAAATTGAAAGAAAAAAAATAAAATCTACTATAAAAAGTTTGACGTCCCGTGCAACTTCATTTTTCAATATTTTATCAGCAACTAAATTATAGTGTTAATTTATGAAAAAATAGTATAAAATAATTTTTTAATTTCTTATAAAAAATACAACATAAAATATACTAAAAATACATATTTTACTAATTTACATCATTTAAAAATTCAAAACATATATGCTACTTTTTAGTGATTCAAGTTTAAAAGTTGGATCACATTGGTCGTTTCCTTTATAAAGTGTGACACAACTTTGTGCTTTTACCCAGGCTCCTATATAATCTTGTGGACTAACATCCATCGTGGTTTTTCCCCTAACAGGGTTTCCACGTATAAAATCTTAGTGTTCATGTGTGATTGATTTAAGCTTGCACTATTAATTATCATATCTGAGACTAAAGGTTGATTAATGTTGAAAAAGGTTGATTAATGTTGAATAAGTTTGATTTTGGTAACAACTGATTCACCCCCCCTCTTAGTTGTCTATTCTTGTTTTTCCAACACATCCCTAGTTTTACTACCTGTATCCTATGTACCTTTTTGATTATATTTTTATATCCCCTTATTTTTTTACCCTATCAAGTAAGGGAACTACCCTAACCTACATCCAACTAAAAATTAGTTTTTATCGTCATCTCATATATTAAAATCTTACACATAAAACCTAGATGATTTATGAAAAATATGTTATCTTGTAAAAATATTTGATTTAAATGCACTTATATATATCAACCCCCAAACTATTGCCTCATTGAATCTAATAATGAATCCCCTTGATAATAGATATCTCAATAATTGTATGCATTTTTAAATGGGGTAAACACTTTTGACCCAAAGCTATGAACCACTAAGGTCACAAATGAGGAACCTCATCCCCAATATACACTCAACAATAACACCCCAGTGGGGTTTGAACCTTGATGGCAAGAACAACACCACAACTTAACCATCACACTATACCACTATTGGCTCAATTATAGTATACATTAATCTAAATTATAGTTGAAGGATTTTAGAAAGACTTGGTGATTCTTCTACAAAGGGTTGTGCAATTACCAAAAGGTTTCCAATAACTAATTCTAGTAAACTTGGATAGGATTATATTATACTTGCATGACCCTGATGTGACCACAGTTTATTCCCTTGGGATTATGAGTCTCTAACACAATACAAGACCATTTAGTGCATAAAAAATATACCTTCATGACCCTAGCAAGACCAAAAAAATAATTGGCATTTCCTCTTATTGACCTATATAAAGTATCTATAGAGGATTTCAAATGTCACTTATAAATACCTCACCTCCCTTATACACATGCTTCCCAACCCCCAACACCTACCCATAACACATTAATTAAATTATCCCCTTTCATCTAAATCCCAAAGCAATACATTGGGTCACATTTTGATTATTTAAAAAACTACAATATGCATGCACATGATAAGGTATTGTTTTACAATTGAATCCATGAGTACAAGCCCTAAGATATTAGAGCTACTTAGTTTATTCATACATTATACTATCCTAGATCACCTCATAAACATATAGTATTGTAGCGTAGAAAAATGTACTCCCTTGTAGGTGATAGTACAATTTCACACTTAGTTTGGACCTATTTTAGTGACCCTTTCATTCATGCATTTTCAACCCCTTTTAAATAGGCCCTAATTCCCTTTATTATGCATTTTGAGGCCTATTTCATCATTTTTTGAAAAATTGAAAGCATTGAACAAATGAAAACAATTAATGTTTTGCTCCCAATACACTTTTTCCTAGAATATAGGCCTAGGTCCCTGTCGCCCATGGGCGACAGAGTCCCCTTATCTTGTTGGGGACCAATTTTTAATGTATTGTTGGCAAAATTTTAAATTTCAAATGGAGGCCTTCAGGATCTAATCTTCGAGAAATTAGAGAAAATGCTTATAAATACCTAGTCCTTTTATCATTTCAAAACTAGAGAAAAAGAGAGCAAAAGAGAGAGCATTCAAGCAAGCAAAATTCAAAGTCTTGGAGCAACATCACTTGAAATTGCAGGTCTTCAAGTCCATTTGTGGATTTGATCAAGATTTTCACATGATTAAAGGTTGATGCCTATGGAAGAACATGATGGATTCTAGGTTTGTGAGATGCATTTGGCCACTTCCCTCCATCTAATGACTGATTTCCTAGTGTTCTCATCTTCAAGCTTCATTCTACTTGCAGCCTAAAGCAAGGTGTCATTACATTTTAGATTTACTTAGGGTGTTTTGACTTCTCCCTAATTGGATCTTATCATTATCATATAGGAATCTCACTCTAATGCACTTGAGTAGCATTTTTTTTATTATTAGGTCATAACAACCTTCGGCACACATAAGGTTAGGGCTCACACACGCTGTATTTTATCATATCTCTGGCCTTTGTTGAGGTTTAATTACCAAAACGGGGGTTTTACTAAGGCAAACCCCCATACAACCAATCAAACAATTTCTTTTGCAAATTTATTGCAGGTTCAGATCCAAAGACGAAGATTTGCAAGTATAGGAACAAAAAGTAGACAAAGGGCTACAAGATCAAGTTTTAAAGTTTTGAAAAGGATAACAAAGACCCAATCACCCATAGGTGATTGAGTCCCTTTGCACATTCCACTTTTAGCTTTTTATGAAGGTACACATCATCAGACACTTTCTAGATCTGCCTGTAATTCATTATTTTCGTCTATGTATCTTCAGAATATTGCATTTTCCATATTAGTTCATTTAGCTTAAATAGGCTAATGATTCCAAATCATTTCTAAGACTCAAAAGGATCAAATCCAGGTCTGATTGACTTACCATTGAGATTTAAATTCAATATATGCACCTTATTGATTTACATCTTGATGAAATCCTTGGAAAAGTGGAATTGATCGTAGGCTTAAGGTCCATCCCCATTTTTTCATATTTCATTTTAGTGAACCTAAAATTTGACATCATAGCTTTTTGATTTGCTAGCCTTCCAAATCCTAGATCTAAGTTTTGCATCATTGTGTCTTGCATTTCTAATTCAGGGTTTTATATTTGCATCATAAAAAGTCATAAAAATCCAAAAACATTGCACTCATACTACATCACAGCCTACATTAGGGCATGTTTTAGTCATTTAGATTAGATTTTCATAAAAGATTAAATTCATAATTGCTCACTTGTGTTCACACATTGTCATACATTTTCATTTACATTACATTCAAGAATTCGAGAAAAGAAGTCACTGTAGAATCACTTTGCAACCAGAAACATTAAACCTAAGTAGTAACATAAATATTTAATTTTTCATCTTTTCAAAACCCTATTGAAAGACAGTCACCCTTGGGCAACCCTGTCCTTGTACAGGTGCTTCAACAAACTTTTGCACACAATTTTCTCTCTATGTTTGTATTTTGTTCCTATTGGTAAATCTTTGTTGTTAAATTCTAGAACAGTATTATTGCATATTAAAGAAATTTGTCAATTTTCTTAGCCTGTTCAAAATCTTGAAATAATTTTACTTTTCAATACTTAGCATTTTCAGATCTATAGGACAATTGATTACATTTTCTAAATTAGTTCATGATCTAAGTAGATTAGTTTTCATTTTGTAAACATTCAAAACCATAGATTGTTACAACACATTTCACAAATTGGAAACTCAAAAAATAGTAGTAGAACCAATCTTAAACCTGGGTTTACAAATAGTGATATAGTTAATCTATGTTACTCAAGCCTCTAAAATTAACAATTTTGAGAAATCCCTAGTAAGACCTGGATGCCCACCTAAATGCCCTTGGGCATCCTAGTCCTCCAAAAATAGCTTCATAACTCACAAATAGATTAGTACTCACTATTAGTTTATAGGTTTGCAATCTAATTTCTAGATCTTGGTAGAAGCTCTGTGAACCCGTTTTCAACCCTAGTTTGCTTAAATGTGCATTAGAAATTAATGATAAATCTTGAAGAAAGCATAGTCATATGATCATGTCAGATCTATTTCTACAATTCCATTGCATACCTCTCAATCCCTTTTGTTGTGATGACTTTGATATGTTAGATGAAGCCTTTGAGGACTTCATCTCACCAAAATCATCCACTAAGACTTGTAACAACATAACACAATCAAAAATAAATGCAATCACACCTCAACTCGTTATTTACCCACCTTCACAACAACCTCAAGTCCAAACCAAACCCATTCTTATCATAGGACCACCTCAAAATAAACCAAAACCTCAAGGACACATCTTAAATTTTGTAAAAAAAATCACTAGAAAACATGTGTCGCAACAACCAAGTTATCATATTGTTGCTCATACATACAACACAAGGAATAATAGGCAACCAAGAAAAACAAAATCTATTCCCACATCAATACTACTTCCACAACCTATTTTGCCTAGTGCCCCAAGTTTACCTTTGCATAGTGGAAAGGAGTATGATCTTGTGAAACAACTCAATAATACTCTTGTTAAGATTTCTTTATGAGATCTCATTCAAACATCACCTACTTACCATGACATGCTTCAAAATTATTTGCTAAGAGTTGCGGTCCCTCCTAGTGCACAACCAAATGATGTATCAACCCTAATTCAAGGTATGAACTCGGTCAATGTAGATATCATTTTCATCAAAGTGAACTATCTCCATTGGAAACACATAAAAAAAATGATTCTTTTGATTATATTAGTTGTTATTGACAAGGTTGGATTAGGCATACTCTCATTGACAATGGTTCAACATTCAATGTTTGTAGTGTAAATATTTTGGATAGAATTGGAGTGGACAAGACTAAAACTCAACCAGATTCTTTGTTTGTATGTGGTTTTGATAATGAGGGAAAGCAACCGCTTGGTGTGATAACATTACCTGTAAAAGTTGGTAGGGTTACATTGCAAACCCCTATCCATGTCATGCCCCGAGATCTTTCATATAATATTCTCTTGGGTAGGCCATGGATTCATGAAATGAATACAGTCCCTTCAACAATTCATAATCTAATGAAGTACACTTATAACAACAAGGTTTACATGATAAAAGTTGATCCAAAATCCAAAAAATGTTTACAAACTAACAAGGGAATGAAGAGTCCTTTGAGGACATTGATACCATCTTCAAAAGTGGAACCTCTGCAAAAAGAAGATAAAGACGAGTGTCTTTCGTCGGTAATAAAATTATTAGAAGATGATTGGGGTTCATTGTATTTCACACCTACATTCATGGGTAAATATAAAATCACACAAACAACATCGGAAAAGGGAAAATAAATAATGGCGGTATCAACACAATCTATAGAGGAATCACCAAAAGCCTTTGAAGCTCCAAATTCTAGTAAAGATGAATACACAAGCTACATATCCACCTATTATGAGATTGATTATGAGAAAGCACCATCCTTGAAATAAATAGAAGCTCTTTATGGAAGAGGATATCAACTCTTGAAACAATTTGGCTATAATGGAAAAGGATGTGGAGTGAACGAACAAGGTATCTAAGTCCCTATAGAGCCTAACATGCAAGAAACAATAAGAGGTCTTGGATATTTCCCTTCAAAGAGAACGAAAGCATAAAAAATACCCTCATTTAATATCAATTTTATCATGCAAGATGCTCCTAAGACAACTCTAAAATTGATGCATCCTGATATGATAGAAACCACAAGTAATGATATGTCAATGGACACCTTTCAAAATGATGAATCCCTTGTAGAAATTTTTGGAGTCTAAGATACTTTACCAAGTCATCATCATAAGTGAAGATTCACCTATTGTTTAAACACTAAGGGATACTTGGGGAAGAAACTAAATCGAGTGATGATGAACAAGATGAATCTCACCAAATTCCTAATGCTTCAAATCGAAGTGCATTACTTTTGGGAGATACCATAAACATACCAATGGATCCATCTAATGAAGACAAGGGTATTCAAATTGGAAAATGTCTTGATGATGATGAACAAGAAGACCACACAACATCATTACATGACTTTCTTGAGATTTTTTCTTGGACTTATTCGGATATGTCGGGTATTGACCCTAAGTTACACACAACATTGTCCTTGAAAAAGATGTTAAATCGGTGAGACAAAAGATATGCAATATGAATCCTAAGCTAGCTTTATTGGTTAAGGCTGAAATTGAAAAGCTCTTAGACGTTGGCTTCATCCACCCTATGGATATCCAATATTATCACAATGGAAAAACCTGATAATCATATTAGGATGTGTACACGTTTTTCGTGATCTTAATAAAGCATCTTTAAGGGATGATTTCCCCCTTCCTAACATGTCTTACTATCATTCATGGATGGATTTTTTAGGATATAATCAAATTTTCACAAACCCCTAAGATCAATATAAGAAAAAATTTACTACTCCTTGGGGAAATTTTGGTTGGGTTGTTATACCTTTTGGATTAAAAAATGTTGGAGCAACATACCAAAGAGCCATGACACTAATTTTCTATGATTTCATACAAAAAAAAATAGAAGATTATGTTGATGATATTTTAGCTGTCTGTAACACGTCAAGATCACGTCAAAATCCTTCAAAAAATCTTTGAAAGAATTCATAAATACATGAGGCTAAATCCGAAGAAATGTGTCTTTAGTGTGGATAGTGGAAAATTATTGGGTTTTATAGTATCACATAGAGGCATGGAGGTGGAAACAAATAATATTGATGCTATAATAAACATGCCACCTCCTAAGAATATTTCTCAATTGTGTAGACTACAAGGTAAGATTTAAGCTATTTTTTGTTTTGATGCATCATTGGCAGATTAGACTCTTCCCTTTATTCAACTTCTTAAGAAAGAATTAAAATTTAGATGAAATGAGGATTGCCAAAAAGATTTTAAAAGTTTGAAACAATACATAGTTAATCCTCTCATCTTACAATCTGCCACTCAAGGAAAACCATTTATCTTTTACATGTCACCATCAACTCATGCTCTATCTGCATTATTGGCTCAATAAGATGAAAATGGAAAAGAGCATCTCATTTACTACAATAGTCGAGCATTGATTGATTACTAAACTTGTTATACAACTATAGAAAAACAATTTTTGCCTCTCATGGACACCACTAACAAATTAAGATATTATTTGTTGAATGTAGAAGTGCATGTTGTCACAAAATTTGATCCATTAAAACATTGCTAAAATAGACTTGTCAGGATGTTTAGCTAAGTGGGTCATGTTACATTAACTGAATTTGACCTTTGTTCCTCAAAAATCAATCAAAGGACAAGTGCTGACTGACCATTTAGCTAAAAATCCTTCACCATTAATGTTACCAAACCAAGATTCCTTTCCCGGTGAGAATGTGTTGAAGATGGATGATAATGACACATGGGAAATGTATTTTGACGATTCTAAGTGTTGAACTAGCTTCAAAGAAGGGGTTATAATAATACCGCCTTTAGGGAAGTCAATTCCCTTATCCTATCATCTAAAATTCTTATGTACAAACAACACTATTGTTGCAATAAGGTGTGTCCCTTGGTCTTCCTTGTGCAGTGTGACACTTGGGTTCGTGACATGGCTTAACTGCCTCTTGTGGATCTTGTATAAATTTGGTAGTTGTATTGTGCATTAACAGGTTGATCTTTTGGTGCAATGACAACCACCAATATAACAATTGGTATCAGAGTCGAGGTCACAGGTTCAAACCCCTCGCTTGAACTAGGGGGGATTGTTGTAAGATGGTGTGTCCCTTGGTCTTCCTTGTGTAGTACGACGCTTGGGTTCATGACATGGATTAATCGCCTCCTGTGGATCTTGTATAAATCTAGTGGTTGTATCGGGCATTAATAGGTTGATCTTTTGGTGGAACGAAAACTACCAATGTAACAACTATAGAGTATGAGGCCCTTATTTTTGGGATACGTGTGATCTTGTCTTTAGGTGTTCAAAAAATCCATATATTTGGTGATTCTCAATTAATCATTAAATAAATTAATGGATCCTATCAAGAAAAACATGAAAGCTATCTCAATACAAAAATCTATAATGATATTGCTAGAATGTTTTGAATCATACACCATTGACAATATTTCATGAAAGGATAATCAACATAAAGATGCAATGGAAAGTGTTGCTTTCTTGGTTTCTCTCGAGGATCCTTCCATGAACTCCTTGCATTGTCCACATGGTCACAAAACTGTCAATAGATGAAAAGGTGAAAGAAAAATTAGTTTCCAATGTTGAAGTCTAGTGAATGGTACACACTGATATTTAATTATTTAAAAGAAGGTACTTTTCCTAAACCAACTACCAAGAACACTAGAGCTCGTATTCAGAAACTTGCAACTCGATATATAACCATAGTTGACGTTTTGTACAGAAGGTCATTTGACAGTCTTTTGCTTAGATGCCTTAAACAATCTAAAATCCCTATAGCCCTTGAGGAAGCCCATGCAGGTGCTTGTGGGGGACATTTTGGAGGAAGATCATTAGCTCAAAAGGTAATTCACATAGAATACTATTGGTGAGACATGGAACAAGATTATTTTGACCACATTAAAATATTCCATAAATGTCAAGAACATAATAATTTGATTCACGCTCCTGCTTTTGAACTTCATGCCCAAGTTCCTATTTGGCCATTTTTAGTGTGGGGTTTGGATCTTATCGAAAAAAATTATCCTCCTTCTGGACACATGTTTATAATTACTACCACAGATTATTTCATGAAATGGGTAGAGGTAATTCCTTTTCATTCCACAACTATTGATGTAATCTGTTGTTTTAGCTTGGAAAACATTATCGCTAAATTTGGTCTCCCTTCTACATTGGTTTCAAATAATGGGACAACATTTAAGAACAATGACGTGAAGAAATTTTTGGAAACATTTCACTTTCAACATCGCTTTTCTATACCTTATTACCCACAATCTAATGGTCAAGCGGAAGCAAAAAACAAAACGCTTGAACAAATTTATGTAAAACAACTAGTAAGCATAATAAGCATTAGCATACTCAACTGACTTATGCATTGTGGGCTTACGACACAAGTATTCAAACATCCATAGGAAATACATCATATAACCTTTTTTATGGTGTTGATGCAATAATGTCCATAGATTTAGAAATTCCCTACTTGAGAATCTCCTTAAAAGGCCTTATTGATGATAATACATATAAAGAAAAATGATTACAACAACTCAAAATGCTCGATGAACAACGTATATATTCTCTTGAATATCTCCATGTTGTTTGCAACATGAGCATGATAATGTATGGTGTTGTCATTGATGGCAAACCATTGCAGATATACAGAAGTGTTGGTTTGGAGAATACCAAGTGTTTTGGAGAATTGACTAAGTCCTAGTGTGTGTGTTTAGTGATCAGAGGAGCAATTTTGTGGTCCACATTGCTTCATTATGCATAATATTTCCATGTGGTTTGAGGTATTCATGGCATGTTTTGAAGGTGATTATATCCAAAGTTTCTCAGTTTGATGTCTTTTGTAGTTAAAGATATTAGTGACAGGGTATTGGGCTTAGTAATAGCAAAGTGGTTGGTATAGAGTACATGATTGGAATGCTCTGCATTCCACCGTAGATGAATATTATTCTATGCAATTTTGAGGAAGTTTTGGAAGGTGTTAGAATTTTATGCACTCCAAGTGGCAAGTGGTTTGGTGGTTCGTGTGTTGAGTTGTGAATGAATAGTTGGTTCATTTAGTTTTGGCTTCACCAGTTTTGTTTTTGATAAGATAAGCAGTATTTACAGGGTGTTGTACTCTTCACACAAAAGCCCAAAGGGCCAAAAGAAATCATAGTTCAAACAGAACTTGAACTAGAAGAACAAAAAAAAATAGTTGACCGACAGCTATAGAACAACCAAAAATTAGACAACCCCCGAAACAAAGGGGTCAAGATTGACTCCCCAAACCCGAGGTCGTGAAGACGCAACGGATTTTGGGAGACCCTTCTTCTTCCTCAGCAAAACCAATGAAGAAGGCTTAGAATCGAGAACCAATGAGAGAGGCGACGGGAGGGGATCCACAACAACCACCCCAAGAGAGGAGCCACTGTGCGTCGAGGGTGCCGACAACGAATCAACGGAGAAAGGAGCTAACAAAGGTTCAGCAGAGTCGATCAGTGAAGGACCTAATGGTTTTGGGGTCGTGTGGAGTTAATTTATGTATGGAGAAGATTTATGGGAGTAATTATAGGTCATGTCAACCTATTTTGGTGGTGTACACATTTTGGTTTAACCTACAAAGCATGTGTGTTGGAGTTTTTTGTCAATAGGTTATCATATTACACGTTTCATCTAATTAAGCCGGCCTAATTGATGATTTGGTTGTTTTTGATAGATGTATGTATATATACAAGGTTAATTCATTGTGTGAAGTATGAATCAAAGTAGTTCAAAGTATGTGTGTGTGTGCAAGATGTGATGTAGAGTGAAGTGTAAAGTGTGATACTAGTGAAGTATGAAGTGTGTGAAGTTACTTTTATGAGCTTAATTGGAACTATATTTTTAGAATGTTGCAAATGCATTGTTAGCAATTCATAGTTGGTAGTGAGCCACCCTTTCTTTTTTCTTTTTCTATTCTAGGAAGTGAGCCCTTGGTAGTGAGCCAGGTCGATAGTGAGCCTTTCTTTCTTTCTGGACAGTGAGTCCACCATTCTGTAATCTATATTGTAACCGGTTGTAATATACGGTGAGCTAATCCTCATCGTGGTTTTTCCCTTTCAAGGGTTTTCCACATAAATCTGGTCTTCTTA
This sequence comes from Sequoiadendron giganteum, assembly GCA_007115665.2. Classification (NCBI taxonomy): domain Eukaryota; kingdom Viridiplantae; phylum Streptophyta; class Pinopsida; order Cupressales; family Cupressaceae; genus Sequoiadendron; species Sequoiadendron giganteum. The sequence continues at coordinate 743,164,823 of CM021101.1, read as the reverse complement.
GGTTATGTGTTGTGAGGCATGCTTTAATTATTTCTTTTCATTATTGCAAGTTTAATATGATGCTTTGAATGGATGTTTAAGTTAATGGAGGTAATGAATTTCAGTGAACACTGATTCAGCCCCCCTCTCAATATTTAGGTGTTCAACAATTGGTATCAGAGCTCAATTCATTCAATTGGCTTAATTGTTGAGGTAGATATTCAAGGTTGAACACATGGCAACTAGGAGATATACTATTCCTCTAGAAGAGATCGTCCTTGAAGCGTTTACTGAATAAGACTGTGAAATCGATATGGAAGAAAAACACAAATCAGCCCTTGATGATTTGGATAAAGTTGAATGTGAGAATAAAGATCTGAAAGAAGATATTAAGAAAGCAGATAAGTGCATCAAGAAGTTGAGGGATCAAATCAAGAAAGTTAAAGAGAGACTCAAGGAAATAAATGAGCAGCTCAAACAATCAAATGATATAATCACTAATCTGAAAGTGCGAGTTGAAGAAGGAAAAAGAGTTGAAGATTGCATGAATGCCAAATTGAAAGACAAATTTGCAGAATGTTCAACATGATATCTACAAGGATAAGAAGGAATTTATGACAACAATATATTATGGTTCATAAATATGGATCATGTTATGTTGTACATGATTTCATTTATAACTACCTTCTTTATGTGAAGAACTATAATAGGAATATAATACTCACACATCTGGATGATTAGTTTCCTATTTGTACTTTGCTTAGGATATGAATAAGTCATCTCCCTATTTTTGTGGATGAGTTGGCATCTGGTGTTAAGTTTTCTAGATTCTAGACTAATGAGACTATTTGGATCATGTATATATGGCAAATCTTGTATGAGTCAGAGATCTAGTAGATTTTTCTATCAACACTCTTGTTATTAGTACTTTTGTCATTGACTTTGAGTTATATTCCATAATGCAATAAAGAAAATAGATTCAGTCAAATAAATAGATTCCTGAGTTGATATTTGATTGAAATATTGTGAGATTGCAACCACCCAAGCAAGGGTCGCATGAGGTAAATGTAGTAATCTTCACAGTTTATATTGTGTGTTAATGATTTGTTAGAGTAGATTGTTAACAGTTGTGTTACTTGATTTGATTTAAACTTTTAAGTAGAAATCATTTGATTGTCAACAATTATTTAATAATAGTTGCATCAACAAATAATTATAGCATAGTTGAAGCATTTTGTTACTATCCCAATAGGAGTATTTACTTGTAGCAACTATCAAATAGTTAAAGTTTATAAGATAGGCTTTGTTTTCAATCAAGTTTACCTTCAATCAATTATTTTATGTGCAACCTCTAGGACAACTTAGAAATCTTTAATTGCAAATATAGTGCAGGTACCATCCAAGAAGAATACAATTCCTTGAGCAGTATGACGAGGGAGAGAGAATATCGGTTCACTTGGATCCTCTGCCATATGTACCTCAGCTAGAGGTACGAGTTGAGCCAAAAACAACTCGTGATGCAAGTGACGAGATTAGGGAGTTGTTACGCTTACATACATCAAACTTTGAAGGAACCACAAATGGTGTTGAGGCCAAAACTTGGCTTCAAATCTATTGGTCCATTGAGTTGAATGCATGCCCCTTCTGCATCAATATATTGGACATAAATGGAGATAGATAACAACAAAATGTAAGAGAGGAAAAATAGATAATTTTCCATTAATTCAAAGGCTTAAACTCTTGCTACAATGGCAGAGATGCAAAAAATGCATAAGTCTTTGTTAGAGAACTGAGAAAAACCTTGCAAAGAGTACAAAAGTTGTTTTTATACTAAAGCATAATAGAAGAAACTATTGCAAACCCTAAACATAATTGCCTCAAGAGAATTTGTGAGAAAACAAGTGCTTGGAAAATCAAATCTGACTTGTAGGGCATGAAGGGACATTCCTAACAATGTAGGGATGGTTGGGAATTTATCCAATGTCGTGGAAGAGTGCAAAATATTTCATAAAATCATCTACATAAGCACCTCATGAATGCCTAAGATGATAGAAAGAACTTTCAAGATGTCACAAAAGTATGATGTCGTGTAGGTTTGATCTATAGAGCAATAAAGAGTATTGAAGGTGTCACAGAAGAATTGTGGGCTCAAGAAAATGTAGGTGGGGGTCGTTGAGTATTTACAACACTGCTCTGTTCATTTTGGCACCTCCTCTTTCAACAAACTTCCCTCTGTCAGTGAACTTGCCTTGTCGAAAACTTACTTTGTTGGTGAAATTACCCTTTTTATGAACTTGTCAACAAACTTTTCCTTTCAACAAACCAATCCCTTCAACAAACTAAAGAATTCACAAACTTAAAACTTCATCGATAGAAACTTCTTTCTCTTTTCCTTCTTTCTTTCGATGAAACCTCAATTCTTTGGCTAACTCCCTCTATTGTCGAACTTTCCCTTTCGATGAACTTTCCCTATTGCCGAAAAAGAAAAGGCAAGAGGAACAAGGCCACACAAAAAATGAAGTCCCTTTTGGGTGGATCGATAGATTCGCAAACTAGCAAACTTGCCAAAAGGTTTGTCTAAGAGCTACGTCGCCAAAACCCTTAAGAATTAGACAAATTTTACAATTATGGATTAAGGATCATGAATGGAAACCTAAAATCATGCAATATGGCCCAAAGAAAATATCTCAAACTAGTTATTGTTGATGGTTGTTCTAGAACCTTGTTCACTTATAGGTTGATCAATGACTACTAATTTTGAACTCTTGTCAAATTCATCATAGAGATTTTTGGATATTTCCTTTGTATATGTGGGTGAGTTGCTATAGTGCCTAAATTGTCTTGATAGGGATTTTTTATGCTACTGCAAGATACAAGAAAATCTCTATTGTGTTAGCATAAACTCTTTCATAATGTCCTCAAGACTTAGCTGCTCACACTTTTTTTATTTCCTTTTTTGTTTGTTATAGTCCATCCAACACTCCATATAGCAACCATAGGAGAGATCATTTCTAATCTCATGTGTTGTCATTACTACAAACTTTACATACCCAACAGGCTGTCAAGATCAAGGCTCTAATACCACTAAAATATCCCAACCAATATATATGCAATTTTTTTATTTTTGTAATGCAAAATGATAACCTAATTTTTTTATTTTGAACTTTTGCTCAAAACCTAATTTGCTAATAAGAATGTATGAGTTTTTATATGTATTAGCAGCAACATTTATTCATCTCAATAACACCAAACTTATAGCAGATTTGTTTGATCATAAACATGTATGAAATCAATACAATAGATCACCAAAACATCCACCAACATATGCCAAAAATTTTGATATTCAAATGTCTAGTTTGTTGTTATAAATCAGATCTAACTAATGATGCAATTACACAATGCAATGGGCTTCAAACATGCCCAACGACATATAGAAGTTTGTCGATATGAAGTAACCCCAACCTATGCAATGAAAATGACCTCCTACTCTAACCTTAGTTGGGTGAAGTTGCTTCAGCTCACACCAATGCTACAAAATGCAACTATTTGATGAAAAAACAACTCCAAGACCCTACCAAATGAGTGCATTGTCCTATTGGTTTGCTGATAGGGTTTGCAACCCTTGAAAATATGAAGAATATCTTCCAACTTGCCCAATTTGCCCCTCCAAACTAGTCGCCTATGCTGATGCAAAACTAAGTGTGAGTCTAGCAAGAATCACCATTGAAGCACATGTGAACCTCTGTCATTAAGTCCTCCATTGAAGAAACTAGGATTTTGTCCAACTTCTCCTATATTAATAAAGGATTTTGTCCTTAGAATATTCGCCATAGTGTATATCATAAAAAAAAAAAGATAATTTTGTTGATATATATTCCCTCCAATCTAATCGATCTAATTTGAGTCCCAAAAAATTGATTTTTAATTTTAATTTTTTCCCTCCAAAAAATGTCTTCAAAGAATACAATATATTTTTAACACAAATATTCAAAAATTAAATATTATTTTTTTCTCCTTTTAGAAGGAACATTGCATACCATCCTTTATGCATTCCATCATCTCAAAAGTCAATTTCACCAAACGCTTATTCACTTTCAAATTCATTACTTGGATCCTTCATTTATCTTTTGCCGGAGGTACCATAGGGGCTTCTCCTTTTGTTTCGTTCTCTAATCCCCCGACTCACTCATTTACCTCCTCATTTGCTCCAGGAGCATCCATGCCTCGTGACATGATCTAATTTATGAATTATTTGAAGTCTTTTGCACTTAGTTCTTCCCTATTACCTGTAGTTTTTATTAGTCATGCTTGTTTATTGTAGGTTGTGACATAGAATCCATTCTCTTTCCTGCCTTGCAGAATCTTTTTGTTTGCACTACACATCTACAGGAAAAGCAACAAAATATAAGATATTCAGTCTAAAACTTGTACTCATGTGCCCACAGAAGAGATTAACTTTATTGCATATCTAATGGATTTATTAATTGATCTCAACACATATTCAGGGATAAGTTATCAGCTCCTTCATACTTGTAGAGTCGGATTTGAATAAGTATGTTGCCAATGTATTTCATATTTCCTTCAAGACCATATCTGACCAATATTCTTGTGGCAATTTGTATAATCTGGTCCATAATGGCACTTCTCCCAGTAATTTTGTTTGCAGGCCAAAACCAATCGACCATCTTTTGATAAACATTCTTATGTTTCCCATGAACCATGAGCCTCCTTGAGAATTTTGTCTCGACCTTCTTTTGACTGGAATGTTATTTAATAAAAAAATTCCTTCCATCTTAATATGATGAGAATGTTATCTAATATTTTTAGTATCAGTATATCTAGTTGGAATAGCATGTTTCCAGCTGCACATCTAATGTTTAACTGTGAACTATTATGATAAAAGAGCAGTTGCATGCTAAGTATGGGGTAACCCCAAGAAAGATGGTCCTGGAATTAATAAAACTAAGCACAATGAATGTGTCAATCAGACTGCATTTACTAGCATTTTATATTACTAGTAGTTGTACTGATTGGAAAATGAAAGTATTCTTGTCATGAATAAAGCATAGAGATGGGGAATGTAACAAACATATTCACCAGTCTTATTTCTAAACGTAATGCCTATGATTTTCTTCCAAAAATTTGAGTATACTTAAAAATAATAATACAACAAATTAAATTTTCAAGAAAATATCATAGTTTATTAACTTTATTTAATTAATTAATTATATTAATATAATTAAAATCATTTATGTGTTTTTTTTAAAATGAATAATTAGCATTATTTATTTCAAAAATAGATTAAATCAATTCTCATTGGATTAAATTACTCAATCAAACATAGAATATCAAGATCAATATAAAATCTTAAAAACTAAACAAAGACATTTTCCACATTGCAATCATAATTTTATTCTATCAAAGGATGCAAATGTACAATATAGGTAAATGAATATGATAGACTATAATTGATTGAGATTATAATGGAAACCCATTAGTTAAATAAGCCAAGGTGAAACATAGGACAACATAAGACTATGATGTGTGTCTTAATCTAACGACTTCAAACACAAAGTAATATCACTTAAGAATGTCTTAAGTAAACTAGTGAGGTAAAATACTTCATTCACACCAACAACCCTCTTTAGTGTAACTTGGGAAAAATGAGCAAGATACAATGATGTAAAGATAGGTCTCAACTATTAGGCCACATTAAGTACCAATGTACTTATAAATCTCTCACAAATAAAGAAAATGAGAAAAAAATAGTGTCAAAAAAAGAAAAACTCCAAAAGAGAATACAAGATACTCTCCAAAAGTATAAAAATGATAAAACCCAATGTGAGGAAAAAGTCCCTCATAAAAGAGGTGGTGAAAAACTATGTAACCCATCCATCCCCCCTCGCATCCGTCCCCCCTCCCCTCCAACCCGTCAAAATAGAGTCACCTACAATAAAGGTGGATGGCCAACAACAAATGTTGAAGATAATCCAAAATCATCAAACTACATTCCTTCCCTAAAAGAAGAAATAAAACCAAGAATGTATGCAAGATGTCTTCTCATTCTTAAAAGGAATATGAAGAAAAGAATATCAAATGTGTGAAGTTATAAACTTTGCTCATGTGTCACCATATCAATGGTAAAAAGTGCCACAAATAAGTCAACTATTCCAAGCCACGTTAATGAAGTTGACAATCCAAGACTTTGTGGAAATGAATCTAGAACACAATTCAAACACAAAGATGGAGACTGCTTCAAATTTAGTCATAAATAATCAAAAGACTAAGTTTGCCAAAAACACAAGATTACCCCTCAAATTTACAAAATCATGAAACCCCCCAAAACTATATGATCTTGAACACTATATTTAGTGCAATTACAAGTCACTTACCAAATTAAAAAAGTGGTCATCTTAGTACATTACGTATGTCAAATTTATCCACAAAAATAAAATGCATTATTAATAGAATGAAATTGATTTGACTTCACCATTGCAAAGCACACAAAATTATACACTTCAAAAAAAATTGCACAAAAAAAATATTACTACATGGACCCAAACAAAGCCCAAGAAACTTTCAAAACAAAAATTGTTCAATAGCACCAATGAAAATCTACAATTTTTGAAAACTCCAAACACCAATATTAAAAACTACATACACCACTACAAAGCTCATAAAATCCTACCCAAATCATGAAAAAGAAGAAAAAAGAATAATTTAGAAAAATTAAAAATTAAAAAAATTGCTCAAAAAGAGCTCGTATTTCTGAAAACAAAGCCTTCAAACTCCAAATACAAAAATCAAAATAAAAAGCTCATAAAATCCTACCCAAATAGTGAAAAAAGAAAAAAGAAAAAAGAAAAAAAAAAATTGCTCAAAAAGAGCTCGTATTTCTGAAAACAAAGCCTTTAAAGTCCAAATGCAAAAATCAAAATACAAAATGGTAAAAGGGGCGAATTGAGAAAAAACTGTTAGCATCATGCTTACATCATTCCAATGTTAACAACACCTAGACACCAAAATATTCATCAACTGCCCAAAACCATCATAGAAATGTACGAAAACCACTAAATCAACATGAAACGGCCCTATTCAACCAATACCACCCTCAAGCGACCTAAAAACAAACTAAAATATTCAAAAACCACATTAAAACATAAAACGACTTTACCCATATAACTTACATCTACCACTTGCAATCTAATGTGTCTTGGACTACATTGAGAATTAGAAAAAGAGTTGCAGAAAGAGGTCTCTCTTGTTCCCATTACTCTTCCCTTCAGCTGATTGACATACTAGAAGAACAATTAAGGACTACAACACTTCCACAAGGCTTTCTCTAGCCTAGACCTGTGCTACCTATTCATCTCCTATTACCATGCCCTCGGGTACCACAAAATAAACCCATCTATCCACTTCTTCATCCACAAAGACCCCCACTACTTTTGCCTCTACCTCAGCCATAAACATCCTAATCATGCATCAATGCAAGAAAAACCCACGAGTGCTGATTTTCACACATACAGGACCATAAAATGAGCTACCTCTGGCATGTTAACCCAAGCTAGCACACTCTTCAAGACAGGTTCTCAATCTTTACCCAAGGCTACCAAGTCCACTAAAATGCATTTTGCTCGATATAACTCTACAAGCAGCTGTGTACACTTGCATTTACTATTGGGTGGTTCCTTTTTATTTTACTTTAATGTTTCTGCATCAAAACATCTGTTTGCATTACAGCTTCACATGCAGCATGCTATGCTTCACATGTAATGCTACAGACTTGTCAAATTTATTGGAATATTTTTGAATAAAATGTTTGTAGACTAAAACAGTTTTCCTGATAAAAATGATTCATGCATCAACGAAAAACACCAACTTTTTATTCTATAATGTCAGAAAGATATTAAATATTAAATATATAAGAATTAAATATTGATTTGAACAATAAGTTGGCTTTGAACATTAGTATATAAATCATGGATGCAGGTGACTGGTTGGTAGAGATCAAACAAATAAAAAGAGAATGGATACATTAGTGAGCCTGCCTATGGAGGAACTAATTAGAAAAGATCTAGCAGCAGAATTCATAATTAGCGATCTGACACAGCTGCTTTGAAAGACAGCTATCACAACAGCAATGAAGCACCATGGCTAGTGTTGAAACAGGGAAAAGATGTGATAATATTAGCAGAGAATCCATACAAAATTTAAATCGTTTGCCAAAATAAACGACAGAAAATTGGCATGCAGCACTTATGTATCATGGTTCTTAAAGCTAAAATGAGGAACAATATAGATCCCAGCATCTCCCATTTGTATACATAAGGTACCAATCCTGTCTGGCAAACCCTCTGTCACCCACAAGAAACAACCTTCCTTTTCTCATAAAATAGCATCTGTCAAACTATAAATACTTAATAACCCCTAGTGAAGGCTTTCAGTGCCGACACCAGGTAATGGAAATTGGCTAGCAAATGATTCAACTTGCCTTTTAAGATCAGATATGTCACTTCGTTGTTTAAAGTTATCTGACTCAACGAATTCTGTGAAGTCTTTCAATTTTGTGCCTTGCACTGAACCCTTCACCTTAATTGCTATTTGCACTCCCTCATGTATTAAATCTGCAATTCTAATAAAGTCACCCTCAAGAAGCCCACGGGTAGTCAAGGCGGGAGTCCCAATACGAATACCACCAGGAACCATAGCACTTTTATCACCTGAAAATGTAATCCATAAAGAAAACCTTTATCATCTTGGATAATAGAGTACTGGTATTCAGCCTTCTATTGAAAATTTAACAGACAAAAACCCATCACCTGGTACAGAATTCTTGTTCAGTGTTATTGAAGAGGCATCCAAAACCTTTTCTGCTCTTGCACCATCTATGCCCTGTTTAATCATTACCCAGGCCATTCAAGTGGAACAGCATCAAATCAAACACAAGTAGGTTGTGTTTCCTAATAAATTGAACCGAGAATGCTTCTTCATTCAATCAATTATGTTCAACTGAAACAAGCAGATTGTGTTTCCTAACAAATTGAACCAAGCATGCTCTTCATTCAATCAGTTATAACTTAAGTTCAATTAAATCAAGCACACTGTACTTAGAATTCCCAGAGAAGAATCTTACCAAGGGTCTCAAATCGACAAGGACAAGGTGATTGTCACTCCCACCAGACACCAATGTGTACCCCAAATCCATGAGTCTCTTTGCAAGTGCTCGACAATTTGCTACAACCTGCCAAATTACTCAACATAATAAAAAATATCTAACCGGCAAGGGAAGATACAGTTCATATGCATGGGTTTACACTTGGACTATGTTTTACCTGTAGTTGATATGCCTTAAACTCTGCAGTTACAGCTTGCTTCAAACACACAGCCAGTCCTCCAATAGTATGGTTATGCGGTCCTCCCTAAGTAGCCACAATAATCTCAATTCTCATGTATATATCAGGCACAAGATGATATGAAATTTTTGGTCACATTATTAACTACTACTTAAAAAAGGAGAATTCTTGAGAAGTATGTATACATGTAAATGTGGGGCAAATTTACTTCTCACCTGTAATCCTGGAAAAACAGCATTGTTGATCGCTGTCTCGAGGTCAATGCCCAACACTAGCTCCTTCTTGAAGAATATCATGCCTCCTCGAGGGCCTCTTAAAGACTTAAAATCACATTCCCACATCCAAAATAAATAATGTTTAGTAGCCAATTAAACAAATTTCCAGTTGGATTGTAATTATAGATGGGAGGAAACAGAGGACCTTTGGGAAGAACATAAATTTAAAATTATAACTTAAAAACACCGAATTTGAAAAATCAAGTCAACCATTAACTTAAGTCTCAGATGTAAAGCAGAAATTTTAAACAGCCAAACATGCGATAAAAAGTAGCACTTCTTGGCACCACAATTATCAATCATATTATTTAATGCAAGAAGGTGTGCTGTTAGCTACTTCTTTAACTGGGGATGACTAGCAACTCTCACAAATAACAACCAATAGCATATCCACTCACCTTATGTGTCGTCGTTGTCACAACATCACAATAATCAAATGGATTGGACATAACAGAAGCAGCTACTAGTCCACTTATATGTGCCATGTCCATCATTAAGAATGCCCCAACTGAGTCTGCAATCTTCTCAACCACATATTCTAAATATAAGTATTGAACCTAAAAGTCCACCAAATTGTACACGGCTACACACTACATCCAACATGAACTTACAAAAAATGTCCCCATACTGAATATACCAAATCTCTGTAAAAGAAAATTTGTTAGGAATGGATCAATTCCTCAAAAAAATTGTGAAAATGCACAACTGTTATACCTGCCGGAAGCGAGGATAGTCAATGTCTCGAGGATATGCACTGGCACCAGCAATAATGAGCTTTGGCCTAAAAAGGGTAGCAGTCTTCTCAAGCATTTCGTAATCAATGAGTCCTGTAACCCAAAAAGAGAAGAAAAAAAATATAATACCAATATCAATATTAGATAAATCATTAAATTCTGAACGTTATTCCATTTATTACTAATATCCAAAAATGAAAGCTTGCCTGTGGATTCATCCAAACGGTATGGCATGGATTCAAAATAAATAGATGTAGCAGATACTCGTCTCTTTGCAGTCATGAACCCATGAGACAGATGCCCTCCATGTGGGAGGTCCAAACCCTGAACATTAGCCAATGGTTCAAATAAAACTCTTAATTTTCTACATGTAAAAATCATAACAAATGAAAGCCTAATCAAAAGAGATACAAATTCAAATTGCTTGGTTTACAAACATACCATTATCCGATCATGTGGATTGAGAAGAGCTGTATAGACAGCAAAATTAGCTGGGGAGCCAGATAATGGCTGAACATTAACACCCCATTTGCTGTTGTCAAGACGGAATGCTGCCAGGGCCCTGTCCTGGCAAAGCCTCTCACTTTGATCAATAAATTCATTGCCACCATAGTATCTGCACGATTTTGAATCCAAAGCAACATAATATCTGATCAACATAGAATCCAGGGATATGTGAAAGCATCATACGAAAATGAGTTCACATATATAGTTTGTCAGTCCTATTACCCAAAAACATCATATAATGATATTTCCAGCCAGTGATAGTACCAAATTTACTGACACAGAACACAAAAAATGGAAATGATACAAGATATTGGAATCTTTGACCCTAATGTACAGATCCTAAAGAAAACAAAATTAGCCTTAATAAGCAGAAACCAACAGCCAATCAGACAATGTTGAATGATCAGTCTGCCAGTCAATCATTTTCAAGTTACAAATTTAAGGACTTACCTCTTTCCAGGAAGGCCTTCTGAATACTTGTTTGTTAGGCATGATCCTACAGCTTCCATCACTGCCCGAGATGTAAAATTCTCAGAAGCAATAAGTTCCAAGCCTTTGAACTGACGCCGTTTTTCTTGCTCAATAATTGCATACATTTCAGGATCAAGTTCACTCAAACTAGGATCCGCAAAGTTGTGCTTGGTCTCTGCAAGGTATAATTCATTTATTCATTGCCAACTAAGGAATACCAATGCAAAATGAACTGACAAAGTGAATTCATCTGAGTTCAACCAATGGACCATTGATGTTTGGATCAATATGATTGGTTTGTCTAGCTTCAAAGTGAGATCAAGACCACTGGTGGGTAAATTATTAACTATTTTGCTAACTATTAATTCAAAATTTTGAAACCAACCACAGAACTACAATTCTCTATACTTGATTATTTCAAAACAAGTGGCTAACAGCTTTAAACATTATCAGCAAAACTCACCAGAAGACTTGGATAATTGTGCTGGACCAGAAGATGCAATGCTTCCAGTAACCAATCTTGCTCTCACACAAAAAGATCTATAAGATGGATAGGCCCTATCATCTTCTCCTTTTCTACATTTCTTCTGGTAAGAAACTCCAAGTGATTGTGGTGTTTGTGGCATGATGCCTGAGTTTCTATTCCAAACAGAATTACCCAAAATACCCATTCTCACCACTTCAGTGCCCATGGTAATCTGGACTGAATATTTGCAGCACTTTAATATATTTCTTCAATGCCCACTTCAAAATGTTCAATATCAACAGAGATTACCTGTTCCATAGACCCCACAAAATAGATAATTTCATAATTGTTAAAATCTTCACAAACAGCAAATTTTCCACATGCACTTCTTTGATTATAAACTTATAGACTACAGAACCTAAATGTAATATGTACTTGTGAGAAATGCTAAATATCAACACAATGAATTAACTTTATTTTGCCACTGTGCTCTATAGGCAGGAATTAAAACATTCAGAGTACGTGTTTTGTTGTGTTTTTTTATCTGTTTAAAATTATGTATGATCCACACATTTATCACCTACCAAATATAAATTAGGTGTCATGTTTGCCTTTTCTATTTCTATATGATGTAAAAGAAGAGCATCCTATTCAAGCACTTAAAGCAACTAATTGAGTATCAACTTCAAAATTACAACAAATTGCAGATAGCACAAGAATTCAAATGAAAATTTTAAATTTGCAACATGAACCTTTGTGCTGAATTGGCATCTGGTTATTATTTTGTGCAGACATCAGAGCACCTACTGTAACAGAAGTATATCCATCCATAATGTATGGTGCTCACAGAAATCCTCTATAAGATAGAAAATATAATAATTGAGTATTATTCAAGGGTAACAAAATACAGAAAATATGTAAAATTAAGGACAGTATCCAGTTGCAGACACCATGCTATTGGGTATTGATTTTAATGCTTAAATAATGTGAAATATAATCAATCAACAACACGGCATACAACAAAGCTAAATGGCCAATTAAATAAGTCAATCAAAAGCTATATTTACACTTTTTTTTACCAGATGGATTGACCATCTTATCAAATTGTCTTATACTTTTCAGTTCCATTGATTATCATCAAATCTATACACCAATGCACGATAGGCATGCAACAGACCTCTCAAATGAGGCCAGCTTGGGTTTAGAAGCATATAAAAGGGGATTAAAGAAATGTTTTCTGAACACTTGACAGATAGTTCCAACCATAAATTTTAATGGTTGAAACTCTTACTCTAGCTTCCATTCAATAGAAGTACCCCTAAATTCCTATGGTCTCCCTGAGAACATGAAACATAATATTTAGTAAATGAAAGGCTAACTTACATAAAGAGCTTTCCACAAATCTACCAAGCTCAAAAATCCACAACTCAGTGTTCAGTATAAACAATATGATTGCAGTGCTAATGATAACTGTTTTATATGTAAATCAAGAAAGTATCCAGTGCATGATAAAAATCAAGATTACAAAGCATTAACAATAGCCATTTGTTGTCACTATGAAAATTGGATCAATGAAAACTCTTGAGCAAGCAATGATGATGATGCCAAGAAAGATGTAGATAAACCTATCATAGAAATAGTTAAGGTTATCAGTACAAAAAAGAAAAGAAAAATCTGGTTTGCAGTAACTTACTATTTTCAGTTTACTAGAAACCAACTTCTCAAACCATCTAAAGCTATGTTCCACGGCGTTTTGGGGACGGGGATGGGGGGACAGTGGGGGACGCGTTTCCGGGACATTTCCTAGGGGGGCAATTTTGAGGGGACGATGACATACAAAATATATATATATATATATGATTTTTTCAAAATTTATTAATATATTATAGAGAGTTAGAGAGGGAAAGAGAGAGATATGTCAATAGATTAATAATTGATGACAACAATATCAATATGTAAATAAATTGCGAGTAGTACTATAACAACATAAGAAATGTCATTAAAGCATTATAAAATTTATCACAGCAATATCAAACATCAATAAAACCATGGTCTATCAATATCCAAATGTCCGAAACATGTATCCAAAAGTCTCAAAGTTCAAACATGAAAATCAAATTATTAAATACAACAATCTAAAATGAAGCCTCATTCGGGCTATGAATATCCAAAGACTCAAAACTATCTAAGTCACTATCATCCTTGTTTTTAACTTTGTTTTGGCATTTAGGCAAACAATTTAGGTATGGGAGAGTTAGTGGGCCCCGCACGACCATAGAAAGGAGTACGAAATAATTAAAAAAAACAATTTTTTAAATGTTTTCTAACCCAAGAGGCTCCTTGTCCGCAAGGAACGGCTAGTCGTCCCCGATACAATGGAAACATCCCCATTCGTACCAGAGACGTTTCCTCCTATTTCTAGCTAGTTGGGCTATTTCGGGGACGGTTGGGGGACATCCCCTTTGCGTCTCCCCATCCTAAGGACGGTTGGGGGCGGGGACAGTGGGTTTTGGGGCAGGGGACGCGTCCCCGGGTAACACAAGTCTAAAGTCCTACTTTGTTGTTCAGTTAGACACAAAGAAAAAACAAATTCTTAGACCACCTCAAACATTACACATTGTAATCTTATATTATAAGGGCATTTACAGTGATTGCCAATAACAGTCAAAGAAATACAGATTCAGATTTTCAACAAAAAGTAGTGAAAACTCATAAATTCCAACATATGGGCCTTCAAATATATAGTGCAATTAAAAATATTGAATTTATAGTAAAATATTAGAATGAAGTTTCACATTTTCTCTATGGTACATGGGGATGTGTCTGGTACATAGGGACGTGTCCCCGACATTTTTTGCCATGTACCCACACCAAGGACGTGGGAATGGCTTGGGGATGTTTCCTAACCATCCCCAAAAACCAAAAAATTGCCAAAATAGTTTTATTCACTCTATCAAGAGGAATAAGTTAACCTCTAGACATGCAGAGAAGTTGGTGGTTGTGAATAGCACTTTGTGACTCTAGGATTGTTAGACTTTAGAGTATCAACAGACTCCGGCTTTACAGTAGGATGTTGATCCAAAGGACACCACCCAAATTGATGAGGACACACAAGAAGGATTGGTTAGAGTCACATTAGATGAGCCAACCCCTCGTACTCATAGTGGCGGTGACTCAAAGTCGGACTCTAATTTTGATGCAGTGTTGGGAGATGCTAATTAGAGGCAGCCTCATCCTTTCCATCACTATGTTTTAGTTTGACATTTGTGACTGTCATTTTGACATTTGTAGTGCAAACTTGTAGCCTTTGGGCATTTTGGTGTATGCAGTATTACTATTTTCCAATATTCCATGAGGACACATCCCCCTTGAAAAACCAGGCGTTTCTGAGACAAGGATGTCCCTAAGACGTGAAGACACCTGGGAAATGTCCCCCCACCACCTCCAAGTTTCCTCTGTCGTTTCCAAGACGTTTCCTTAAAAGGGGGACATTTCTTCCCAAGAAACTCCAAAAGGGGACTTTGGGACGTTCTCGAGACTCCTAGACATCCTCAAGACTCCTAGGCGTCCCCGAGACTCCCAAACATTTCTTCCTGGGAAACTCCAAAAGGGGACTTTAGGACGTCCCTGAGACTCCCAGATGTCCCACAACACCTTAGGAAACTCGTAGAAGACTCCTGTGGTGCAATATTTATTTTGATGATTTTAAAAAAAAATAAAAGGAAAAGGTCACTTCAAAGGGTTAACCCTAACCCTAAGCCGACCCCAACCTCCAAGGCCTCTCAAAATAGTTATAAGAGAGACATATTGTCTCAACATTTTTCACAAATTCCCTGCTACAGTTTGAACTTGAAGAGGAAGAGTGAAGTGAAAGTCTGACTTTGAGGCTTTGAGCTGCAACTTGCAAGAAGACTTACGAAGTTAGGAGCAAGCTTAGGAGAGGAAGCCAAAAGGAGCTTCTTCATTCTTGCAAGAAGAAGAGGGCAGCATGTGGGGTCCAACAATTCCAGCGATGAGGAGATTGACATGGAGCTTGGGGATGATTAGTGGCATCAAGCCATTAGCCATTGACTCATGAATCATGAGTCATTAGTATTACTATCTAGTATTTACTATTTTGTTTTTGGAGTTTGAACTTTGAACATTGTCAATTGTAATTATGAATCATGATTATGAAATTTTGAACTTTTAGTTCTCGTTCCAATGTCTATATTTTGATTTTCAGTGTTCATATTGAAATTTAAAAACTACTACTAGTTCAATGCAATCATTGCAATGTGTTGAAACTTTACTTATTCCTTAGGCTTCTACAGTTATACATCTTTTTATAACTAATTTTTCAAGTACTATATGTATTTCAGCACCGCTCCCCCGCCGCTCTCCCCATGACGTCCCCAAACTTAGGCCCCCTGTCCCCCCATCCCTGAAACCTATCCCCCCATCTCCATGTCAGGAAACTCCGTGGAACATGGCTATTTTCTAATTTTATATCACATGCACATTGACAATAAAATATGGAAGCAATTAAATATTAATTTGTTCAACTCTCATGTGAACTCTATTGTTGTGTTTTAGAGATTCTATAATGTATATGTGAATATGATGAATGCCTTATCAAGGTTATCATATGAATATTTTAAGTTTCCCTATATTTTTAAACTTTGCCGTATTTGTATATAGCAGTCCCCTTTCCCATCCCCTGCTGTCCCCAAAAATGGCCTAAAAAAAAAATTGTCCCCAAAACACATCCCCATGTCCCCCCATTCCAAAAACTTGGTGGAACATAGCATTTTCTTTTATGTTTTAGCAAAGTCTTAAAGATATGCCTGCATAAGCTGTAACTTCCCCAGAAGTAGCATGAGAAAAATATATGGTGAAAACAAAGTCTTACAAGAGAACGGCAATAACATGCAACAAACAATTCTGCATAGAAATTGCAATGTCCAAAAAGGTACAAAGAATAACCTACGGGATGCTAGTCAGACCACAATCTCAACTCATTCACTCTAATTTAGTGTGACTAAAACAATGCAATCATAATTAGTGACATCCCTATAATTTTGGGTTGGCTAAAAAAATTTCCCTCTCTAGTAGTTTAAATACTATACATCCTTGTCAACACATAAAGACATCATGATAGCAAGAAATGAGTGATATTCTGGCATTCAAAAATAAATTCTTTCCACTGGTTCTTTGCTAAGAATTTTAGTTTTCCTCAACCACAACTACTCCATTAAAACAGGGGATGCAACAGGTTGGAGTTTGGAATCCCATTGAGGCCACAGCCATACGCAAACATTACTGAAAGTTTGTGAATTGGGAAAAGTAATAAAAAACCGGACAATTTGAATGCTTGATGTTCTTCTTCTATGAAAATGTTGATAGAAGATTCCATCTCAAACTATGATTTGAGAGAAAAAATGTCCAATATACATAAAGTACAATAGTGATATCAAGTCATCTTAAAGGTGAGTTGTTCCCAAATACAACAACACAAATAGGATTATTTGCCAAAACCAAAGCTGCATGGACACAGATACATGTACAATCATGGCACTATTTTTCATAGCCCCTAATACAGATACAGCTAGATACAAATTATAATATATATTTTAATACATATAACTCTTAACTATTATTAATTATTTATATTTAAATTTTACAATATTTTTTTATTATATTTATTTTATTTTATTTTTTATTCAGAATTAAATGTTAAAATATATAAAATTCATAAATACATACATAATTTAGACTAAATATATAAATTTAAGTTCATAAATATATTATTATATTATTAAATTTAAAATATTTGATTAGATTTTAAACTAGCAATGGCACCTCGGTGTGCAATGGGTACGCCGAAGAGTTGTGGAGGTGATGGAAGCAGTAAAAGCAAGATGCTTGTTGGGTTAATAATCGGGGCCTTCACTTCCACCATTCGCCGCTATTTCAATCGTTTGCAACTCAAGCTGAGAGAACAGGGAGGTGAGCACCCCATCTGGCTCAACTGGCATTGGGTTAAATGTCGTATGGATCACAAACAGAAGGGAGGCTACAGCTGAAGCATGAAGGGAACAACTCGTAGTCCGCCGCTCATTATTAATTGTGAAGGAGACAGTGTATGGTGGAATACTGCAGAAGACAGCATACGAACACAATCCCTGCACGACATAAAAACGCGTTGCTTCATCTGTTTCCGTCGGATGCAGCAGTCACGGACTATGTCATATCCATCTCTTCACCGTGCAGCTAGTTAACATCTACCTTCAGACCAGCCACCACATTCTCAGTCAAGTCGCCATAGCATAAATTCTACAAAAGTCAACAGATAAAACAATTAGAGCTGGGAATACCTAGTAAAAAAAATATTGGCGGTAGAGAGTGTAAGCTCTATCAAAACCTAATTTGTTAGGCTAAGAGGAGATTACCACCCTAGAGATAGACGACATCCAATGGTTCAGAATGAAACTTGGGAGTAACGAACACCGTAACCAAGAATATTGTGCAATACTTGCTTGGGCGCAATCAACGGGATTATTCCAAATCTGAGTTTAAATTTATTTGTCATGCTTCCTTATCACCCTTCTGACCTGTCAGTTCCTACAACTTTATGTCAATCCGTAATTAGACAGCAGTGAGGAGGCATATGCTGCTAAAAAGAAAATATCATTGGCTAGACTTTTAAAATCATGGCACACCATATCATTTCTGTATCGCTGCTCAACTTGGAGTTAGCATATAGAGTTTGTGGGTTGATTTTAGAGGCTACGTGGAGTAAAGCAGCGCACAGATTGAAGGGAGCAGTCAACAGGTCGATAATATTCTAGTGCTTGACAGATGGCGGCAATATGCTTAAATTCTAGGCATTCAAATTTCAATTCCCACCCATTCACGTTAATCCTTCCTTACTATACTCATTCTTACAAAACTCTTATAACTCACGGTAAACACAATGTCGGCATTTATATTTTTCCGTTGGATGCAGCAGTCACGGTTATGTGATGTGAAGGGGCATGATTGATCAGATGCAGCAGTTACGGTGATGTGATGTGAACGGAGTAGTTAAAATTTTATCTCATCTGCAATCAACGGTTGGCGAGGAATGAACTGTCAACCATGTCCTCTAGTGCGTTTATATCCATTGAAGGACAAAATGAACTTTGAAAGTTCATATAGGGACACGCCTTTGGCGTTAATATTGTATTAAGAGAATAAAATTATAAAATTTAAAATTTGAAAGTTCATATAGTGTTTATATGCTAGGGTGTTGTTTAATTTGAGTTAATGTTAAAACATATACCATAACATTGGATATGGTTCGATGAATAAAATGTGGCTACTCTATCAGCAAAGCATCAGCAGCAGAGACACAAGCAGAATTGTGGCTGCCATTCTCCAATGGGATTTCCCATGTAGGCTGTGCACAGAACATGTACTTTGTTCAAAGTGTAGGGCTGCTGCACTTCTAGTACATTCCTATCACCAGAATCATGGTAGGAGGTAGACTGATAAATATTCTTGGTGGGACTTTTGGTTTTAATATGAAAATGTTACAGACTCAATGCAGAGAGCTTGGCATGCACTCCATAGTGCTTAGAGTGAATGTACACTGTCGCGTTAAATAAATTGGCATTTTTAAAACATCAAACAAAAGAGGGTTTTTTTAAAAACATTTTACCTAGAAATGGCACAATTTTTCAAAACACCAAATCCATATGTACAGCACAGCTCTAAAATTACCCTAATTCTAAGAATGAGCAAGCACAGTATGCAAGCCATATCTGGGCCATACTGTACCCATATCTATATTGGGTACACCAATATGTGTACCAAGGGAGGGGGGGTCACTTATCCTGCAACCTTGGCCAAAATGTGTAGTGGATGAGCATAATCAAAGCTAAAATAGTTAAATGATAATTGAAAAGAAAAGAATAGGTGATCAAATTTCAAGGCATCTGGTATTCGAAAACTTGCTACATTATACTACGAAACTTACACATGGTTTCAGATGGGGAACTCCAACAGGTACAGAATCTTCCTAATCATACCTGCAATGTTATCCAACAAAGAAATATAGCTGGGAAGCTTCTGAAATATTCAAATATGAGTTTGTTTCAAGTGATTTAACCTCCACAACAGAGGAACATACTGATCTACAATTTGTAATGTCACATATCAGATGTTTCAGCAGCCACCTTAGCCAAATCTCATCACAAAGAGTTAAAGAACTCACGATAGGAACAACTTGAATCTGTTCTCCTAACATGAAATAACAGAGGATCCTCTACATGTCAATTCAAAATAATATGGAGCTTGTTGACTACAAAGAATTGTTACAATTAAAGACCTATCCAACTGATGACAAAGACATGTGACTGAGGCTGAGCCATATCTAATAAAGGTGCTCAGGTTTTAAAGCTTGCTCACACTGATCTCCTCTATGGTTGTTTTATATGTGAACAAGAAATGGGTAAATCAGAAAAGATCAACTTGGTAAAAACTGCATAAAAACTTATTTAAGATATAGAATGTAAATTTAAAAACACTTACCTATGGAATTGAGCTGATTGGGTTGATTGGGCTGATTATTCTTTTAGGCAACTTTAATTTTGGCACAAACTGGAAGGACATTGACGGAAGTTGTCAAATTTGGACACACATCTGCTAATAGCATTTGCTTTAAAATCTCCAAGGCCTTATTGACAAGCCCATTTTGTGCATATCCAAAAATGATTGAAGTCTAGGATACCATGTCATGCCAAGGTATTGCTTTGAAAAGACTAAGCCTAATCAAGGAAACCATTTTGTGCATATCCAATAGTCATTGCAATCCAAGAGACCACATCTTCATCATGCATTCTGTCAAACAGTTCACTGCTTCCTCTATTCTTCCACGCTTTGTATATGTGTATCAGGGCACTCATCAAATCACCAATAGATTGGAATCCACCCTCATGATTCTCCCATGGATGTGTAAACCATGTTTAGAGATGATGTATTGGCACTCACAGGGAGAATAGTGTAGATGGTGAGCTCATTGGGTGGACAGCTGTTCAAAGCATGTAGTGAAACAATGTAAACACCTGTAGAGGATATGCATGCCTCCTCTAAGATGCGATTATCATATTCCATGAGACGATGTCTGGTTCAGTGCCCTGATCAAAAACTTTGTGGGCATCCAGCAAACTTCAGCACTTGTCCTAGAGATACATGTTGAAAGTTTATTTTGTAAGACTGTATTGGGGATAAATATAAATTCGCTACAATTGATGTAAGAGAAGATTTGTATAGCCATATAAGTGTCTTTGAGGGTACTGCATGTGTTCAATGAACAGCAGTATGCAGGGTGTACCGCAGGCTTGTGTGTGATAAACGGAATTTGTAACCCGCTTCTGCAACCCTCTTTACAGAATTTTCTGAGATTTGGATTGAGATTGAGATTGGGATCAAGCATGGGTGGCATTGAATTCTCTATGTAACAAGTAGTGACTCCATTGTTTCAATGTTTGGACAACAGCATACAATTCTTTATCATAAGTACCATGCCTCTTCTTGGCATCATTTAGTTTCTCATTAAAGTAGGCAATTGGCTTGTCCTCTTGACTCAACAAACCCCCAAAGGCTATTGCTGAAGCATCACAGTCAATGGTAAAAATCTTCTCAAATGGTAAGGCATGTATAGGGACTTCTTTCACCTTCTTTTTAAGCTGCTCAAAACTTCTCTCAGCTTCTTTGAGACCAAGAAAAAGACTTTCCAATAGTACAATCAGTCAATAGAGCACTTATTCTGCTAAAATTTCTAATAAACCTCTTATAGAAGTTTATTATCCCATGAAAACTCCTTATTTCTGTAATACTTTGAGGGATAAGCCATTCAAGTATAGCCTTAATCTTTTTGCGATCCATGCTTACTCCTTTTGCTAAAATCACATTTCCAAGGAAAATCAACTTGTCTCTACAAAAATCACTTTTTTCAAGATTTATAAACAAACTCTCCCTCCTAAGCATATCAAAAACAGTCTGAAGGTGTTTCAAATGTTCTTCCATGCTCTTGCTGAAAATAAAAATATCATCAAAATAGATTATGATAAATTTTCCCATGTAGAATCTAAATACCTGGTTCATGGTGCGCATGAAAGTGGCAAGGACATTAGAGATCTAAATACCTCGTTCATGGTGCGCATGAAAGTGGCAGGGGCATTAGACATTCCAAAAGGCATCACCAACCATTCATATAAACCATCCTTGACCTTGAATGCCACCTTCCATTCGTCCCCTTCTCAAATTCGAATTTGAGGGTAACCACTTCTCAAACCAACATTGGAGAAAATCTTAACACCTGCCAAACAATCTAACATGTTATCCATTATAGGAAGGGGGTACTAATACTTTACCCTGATCTTGTTGATGGCTCTAGAGTCCACACACATTCTCCATTTGCTTCCCCTTTTAGACAAATGTAATGTCCCCTTTTGGATATACTTAGATTCTGCCCTAAAATCACAATTTCAATGGAAAAATAAGAAGTATATCTTATTAAATTACAACTTACCAATAGACTCTGGTTTTAACCCTGCAATAATGTTAGCCAATATTATAATTCATAAACAATCAGTTTGATCATTTGTATTGTTTGCAACATCCTTAAATTACTCCACATACATAAGGTTCATTGATCTTAAAACAGATAATTATCAACACGAATTTAAGGTTATTATCCACTCCCATAATCAACCATCGGGAAGGTCGGAGATGAAGCCACAATAAGATGCTCGGAGCATTTCTTCTTTCTAAGCCCAAGAGCGGATAGGCAACCCCCTTGGCCCACAAATGGCACACTCCAATCATCCATTATGGGTGGCCTACTTAGCATGAAACCTCGTAACTGCTATCCCCCCTTGTACTTTCGTCTCTCCTTCCCATGATTGATTGTAGAGGAATAAGTAACTTAAGGTTGAACCAATAATTTGATTAGAAATGCAATTCTTATTAGGTTCTACATAAAATGCATGAAATTCATATATTCAAAATATATACATCTAATTGCATACCACAATATCTGTGAAAACATATGATTGCTATAGCCCAGCATGCATATGTAATAATTATTAATGCATTATAGATGATTAATTCAGATCATCCTACTCTGGTTTGCAGATATTAGCCTGAATATATAATCTTTTCCATATGGTTTGATTAGTGATTATATACCTATATATATTCTATATAGTTATTCATTATTTATATCGATTGGTGTTATATACATATATTTTTAGCTATCTTTATTTATATTCAAATTTGATGGTAGCCACCTTCCATTCAATTCAAATTTGATGGTAGCCACTTCTCAAACCAACCTTGGAGAAAATCTTAACACCTGCCAAACAATCTAACATGTTATCCATTTTAGGAAGGGGATACTAATACTTAACCCTGATCTTGTTGTTGGCTCTAGAGCCACAAACATTCTCCATTTGCCTCCCTTTTTAGGTGAAAGTAAAGTTGGTATGGCATAAGGGCTCATGTTCTCCCTTATGAACCCTTTTTCTAACAATTCACAAATCTACCTTCTCATTTCTTCATTTTCTTTTGGAGATAATCAATATGCAGATTGGTTAGGAAGCTTGGATCTTAGTACTAAGTCAATATGGTGTGTGATACCTCGTGAAGGAGGTAAACCAGCTAGCAGCTCAGCTGGAGTTATATCAAAATATTCTTTCAACAATTTTTGCATCTCTAGTGGAGGTTGGATCCTACTAGGCCCCCTTGCTTCTTTTGGGCATAACAAATAACAAGCAGATCCCTTGTTCTCATAGAAAAAATTCTTATAGCTTGTTCAAACAAGAGACAAGGCTGACATTTCCAATGCATCCTCTTCTTTCCACTTTTTGTTGGTATGCGTTTTAATACCCACCGAACACAGAATAAAATGCCCAAAGACACTCTATCCTCTCTTGAAAAGTAATTGCAAATACCTAGAAGATAATACAATGACTCCAATGTTTCTTTTGGCCAGGTTATGACATATGGACAAGGTCAGTGGGCGTTGTGATTTGCTGGTAATCACAAGGGGACTTACATAAAATTCATTTCGCAAGTTGAGGACTTAGACAGTTTTATCATTGAAGCTCTTTTGATGGGTGTTTCAGTTTTTCCAAAAAAAGGCAAAAGGATAAGGGTTTAGAAATCTAAACTACACCTAAGAACTCAAGAGACGGCAGTGACGAGATAAAACAAGGTAACCACACTTTGTTTCGCCTCCTTCAGACAACTACGCAAAGTGGGTGCAATCTTCAAAGGAAGTGATAATAATTTTCATGTTTGAATTGAAAACAAACAGAAGTTAAGCATCCACAAATCAATGGCTCAGACTAACTTTACACATCAAATGCAAATCATCCATTTGACAAAAGTATGAGCTAAATTTTATCTACCACCGCTATCAAATCTATCATCCATTTAACAAACATATAAATGAAATACTAATCTAATTCTACTCTAAGTGTTGAAGGAGAAATATTAAACCTTGCACTCTATTTGAAAATAAAAGTGATTCTAAGCAAATCATGCACTAGAGCTTTTATTGACGGAAATAGTCTTGTCGCAACAATATTATACTACTCACTTCACAAATTACAAATGAGGGGGCAAGCTCAATTTATAGGCTCCCCGATTACAATTCAATGCTAAGATTGATTTCGAATCAATGGTCGAGATTACAAAATAAAACCCTAATTAGGGCTTGTCACAATTAACTACCTCTCGACCAATAAGAAAATTACATTTTGGGACACTTGTCCTTTTTGCTAAAAAACCAATTCCATGGATAAGTCAGGTTCATTGAACATAGACATGTTGACTTGGAACAATTTGATTGGTTTCGAAGATGATGAGGTGCCACCTCAACGTGCTGGATGTCCTCCTTGGTCTCCTTGTTCTTTTTTCCATGCACTTGCCTTAGAATATCTTTCTTTGCCAATGACTTTGTCCTTTGTGTTTGTACCTTCCTAGCTTTGATCTTGGATTTCCTTCGGGATTTTGATTTCTTCTTCTCACTTGCATCAGAATCTGGAAGTCTCCCCTTTGAGCAGTTATTGAACTTTTCCTTCCTGATTGCTTTGAAGTTCCTTCAAGTGCCTTGAATTTGGAGAAGAGCTCTCCTATGCTTTCGCCAAAATGGACGAAATTGGAACTTTCTCTGTAATTATTTCCCATACTTAGCCAAATTTTGGCTATTCAACTTCATTCTGTAATGCCTTCATGTGGACCATTCAACACTTAGCCAAGATTTTGGCCATCTCTATGCTCGAATGAAGTTTGCCTGTGGATTTGTCTTCAATTCTGAGTTTGGCTTGCGTCAAGTAGGGAAGACTCCATCCTTGGGCAAGAATTTTATTTATTTCCTCTTTATTCCTCTTCATTTTTCCCGTTTTCTTTCCGACACTTAGTCAAAATTTGATCCTTTTATTGTAGGAAAATTCCACACTTAGCCAATTTTATGAGTTTTCCTTGGCGGACTTCATAGTTGTTGCACCACTTTGCTCATTTGTTAAGGCGGAGTTTGTCTTCCTTGTGCTATTCCCATCTTGCTCTCAGGCGGACTTCATCTTCTCTTGGACAAGGCGGACTTTGAAGCTAGTTGGACAAGATGCATTTTCCTCTAAGAGTACTTGATCTTGTGGCTGGACCTATTGGAAGGCGGACTTCACCAATGCTTGGACATGCTTCC
>CM021101.1:743046602-743139203 GCA_007115665.2 Sequoiadendron giganteum | reverse complement strand
TTTTAAGATCAGATATGTCACTTCGTTGTTTAAAGTTATCTGACTCAACGAATTCTGTGAAGTCTTTCAATTTTGTGCCTTGCACTGAACCCTTCACCTTAATTGCTATTTGCACTCCCTCATGTATTAAATCTGCAATTCTAATAAAGTCACCCTCAAGAAGCCCACGGGTAGTCAAGGCGGGAGTCCCAATACGAATACCACCAGGAACCATAGCACTTTTATCACCTGAAAATGTAATCCATAAAGAAAACCTTTATCATCTTGGATAATAGAGTACTGGTATTCAGCCTTCTATTGAAAATTTAACAGACAAAAACCCATCACCTGGTACAGAATTCTTGTTCAGTGTTATTGAAGAGGCATCCAAAACCTTTTCTGCTCTTGCACCATCTATGCCCTGTTTAATCATTACCCAGGCCATTCAAGTGGAACAGCATCAAATCAAACACAAGTAGGTTGTGTTTCCTAATAAATTGAACCGAGAATGCTTCTTCATTCAATCAATTATGTTCAACTGAAACAAGCAGATTGTGTTTCCTAACAAATTGAACCAAGCATGCTCTTCATTCAATCAGTTATAACTTAAGTTCAATTAAATCAAGCACACTGTACTTAGAATTCCCAGAGAAGAATCTTACCAAGGGTCTCAAATCGACAAGGACAAGGTGATTGTCACTCCCACCAGACACCAATGTGTACCCCAAATCCATGAGTCTCTTTGCAAGTGCTCGACAATTTGCTACAACCTGCCAAATTACTCAACATAATAAAAAATATCTAACCGGCAAGGGAAGATACAGTTCATATGCATGGGTTTACACTTGGACTATGTTTTACCTGTAGTTGATATGCCTTAAACTCTGCAGTTACAGCTTGCTTCAAACACACAGCCAGTCCTCCAATAGTATGGTTATGCGGTCCTCCCTAAGTAGCCACAATAATCTCAATTCTCATGTATATATCAGGCACAAGATGATATGAAATTTTTGGTCACATTATTAACTACTACTTAAAAAAGGAGAATTCTTGAGAAGTATGTATACATGTAAATGTGGGGCAAATTTACTTCTCACCTGTAATCCTGGAAAAACAGCATTGTTGATCGCTGTCTCGAGGTCAATGCCCAACACTAGCTCCTTCTTGAAGAATATCATGCCTCCTCGAGGGCCTCTTAAAGACTTAAAATCACATTCCCACATCCAAAATAAATAATGTTTAGTAGCCAATTAAACAAATTTCCAGTTGGATTGTAATTATAGATGGGAGGAAACAGAGGACCTTTGGGAAGAACATAAATTTAAAATTATAACTTAAAAACACCGAATTTGAAAAATCAAGTCAACCATTAACTTAAGTCTCAGATGTAAAGCAGAAATTTTAAACAGCCAAACATGCGATAAAAAGTAGCACTTCTTGGCACCACAATTATCAATCATATTATTTAATGCAAGAAGGTGTGCTGTTAGCTACTTCTTTAACTGGGGATGACTAGCAACTCTCACAAATAACAACCAATAGCATATCCACTCACCTTATGTGTCGTCGTTGTCACAACATCACAATAATCAAATGGATTGGACATAACAGAAGCAGCTACTAGTCCACTTATATGTGCCATGTCCATCATTAAGAATGCCCCAACTGAGTCTGCAATCTTCTCAACCACATATTCTAAATATAAGTATTGAACCTAAAAGTCCACCAAATTGTACACGGCTACACACTACATCCAACATGAACTTACAAAAAATGTCCCCATACTGAATATACCAAATCTCTGTAAAAGAAAATTTGTTAGGAATGGATCAATTCCTCAAAAAAATTGTGAAAATGCACAACTGTTATACCTGCCGGAAGCGAGGATAGTCAATGTCTCGAGGATATGCACTGGCACCAGCAATAATGAGCTTTGGCCTAAAAAGGGTAGCAGTCTTCTCAAGCATTTCGTAATCAATGAGTCCTGTAACCCAAAAAGAGAAGAAAAAAAATATAATACCAATATCAATATTAGATAAATCATTAAATTCTGAACGTTATTCCATTTATTACTAATATCCAAAAATGAAAGCTTGCCTGTGGATTCATCCAAACGGTATGGCATGGATTCAAAATAAATAGATGTAGCAGATACTCGTCTCTTTGCAGTCATGAACCCATGAGACAGATGCCCTCCATGTGGGAGGTCCAAACCCTGAACATTAGCCAATGGTTCAAATAAAACTCTTAATTTTCTACATGTAAAAATCATAACAAATGAAAGCCTAATCAAAAGAGATACAAATTCAAATTGCTTGGTTTACAAACATACCATTATCCGATCATGTGGATTGAGAAGAGCTGTATAGACAGCAAAATTAGCTGGGGAGCCAGATAATGGCTGAACATTAACACCCCATTTGCTGTTGTCAAGACGGAATGCTGCCAGGGCCCTGTCCTGGCAAAGCCTCTCACTTTGATCAATAAATTCATTGCCACCATAGTATCTGCACGATTTTGAATCCAAAGCAACATAATATCTGATCAACATAGAATCCAGGGATATGTGAAAGCATCATACGAAAATGAGTTCACATATATAGTTTGTCAGTCCTATTACCCAAAAACATCATATAATGATATTTCCAGCCAGTGATAGTACCAAATTTACTGACACAGAACACAAAAAATGGAAATGATACAAGATATTGGAATCTTTGACCCTAATGTACAGATCCTAAAGAAAACAAAATTAGCCTTAATAAGCAGAAACCAACAGCCAATCAGACAATGTTGAATGATCAGTCTGCCAGTCAATCATTTTCAAGTTACAAATTTAAGGACTTACCTCTTTCCAGGAAGGCCTTCTGAATACTTGTTTGTTAGGCATGATCCTACAGCTTCCATCACTGCCCGAGATGTAAAATTCTCAGAAGCAATAAGTTCCAAGCCTTTGAACTGACGCCGTTTTTCTTGCTCAATAATTGCATACATTTCAGGATCAAGTTCACTCAAACTAGGATCCGCAAAGTTGTGCTTGGTCTCTGCAAGGTATAATTCATTTATTCATTGCCAACTAAGGAATACCAATGCAAAATGAACTGACAAAGTGAATTCATCTGAGTTCAACCAATGGACCATTGATGTTTGGATCAATATGATTGGTTTGTCTAGCTTCAAAGTGAGATCAAGACCACTGGTGGGTAAATTATTAACTATTTTGCTAACTATTAATTCAAAATTTTGAAACCAACCACAGAACTACAATTCTCTATACTTGATTATTTCAAAACAAGTGGCTAACAGCTTTAAACATTATCAGCAAAACTCACCAGAAGACTTGGATAATTGTGCTGGACCAGAAGATGCAATGCTTCCAGTAACCAATCTTGCTCTCACACAAAAAGATCTATAAGATGGATAGGCCCTATCATCTTCTCCTTTTCTACATTTCTTCTGGTAAGAAACTCCAAGTGATTGTGGTGTTTGTGGCATGATGCCTGAGTTTCTATTCCAAACAGAATTACCCAAAATACCCATTCTCACCACTTCAGTGCCCATGGTAATCTGGACTGAATATTTGCAGCACTTTAATATATTTCTTCAATGCCCACTTCAAAATGTTCAATATCAACAGAGATTACCTGTTCCATAGACCCCACAAAATAGATAATTTCATAATTGTTAAAATCTTCACAAACAGCAAATTTTCCACATGCACTTCTTTGATTATAAACTTATAGACTACAGAACCTAAATGTAATATGTACTTGTGAGAAATGCTAAATATCAACACAATGAATTAACTTTATTTTGCCACTGTGCTCTATAGGCAGGAATTAAAACATTCAGAGTACGTGTTTTGTTGTGTTTTTTTATCTGTTTAAAATTATGTATGATCCACACATTTATCACCTACCAAATATAAATTAGGTGTCATGTTTGCCTTTTCTATTTCTATATGATGTAAAAGAAGAGCATCCTATTCAAGCACTTAAAGCAACTAATTGAGTATCAACTTCAAAATTACAACAAATTGCAGATAGCACAAGAATTCAAATGAAAATTTTAAATTTGCAACATGAACCTTTGTGCTGAATTGGCATCTGGTTATTATTTTGTGCAGACATCAGAGCACCTACTGTAACAGAAGTATATCCATCCATAATGTATGGTGCTCACAGAAATCCTCTATAAGATAGAAAATATAATAATTGAGTATTATTCAAGGGTAACAAAATACAGAAAATATGTAAAATTAAGGACAGTATCCAGTTGCAGACACCATGCTATTGGGTATTGATTTTAATGCTTAAATAATGTGAAATATAATCAATCAACAACACGGCATACAACAAAGCTAAATGGCCAATTAAATAAGTCAATCAAAAGCTATATTTACACTTTTTTTTACCAGATGGATTGACCATCTTATCAAATTGTCTTATACTTTTCAGTTCCATTGATTATCATCAAATCTATACACCAATGCACGATAGGCATGCAACAGACCTCTCAAATGAGGCCAGCTTGGGTTTAGAAGCATATAAAAGGGGATTAAAGAAATGTTTTCTGAACACTTGACAGATAGTTCCAACCATAAATTTTAATGGTTGAAACTCTTACTCTAGCTTCCATTCAATAGAAGTACCCCTAAATTCCTATGGTCTCCCTGAGAACATGAAACATAATATTTAGTAAATGAAAGGCTAACTTACATAAAGAGCTTTCCACAAATCTACCAAGCTCAAAAATCCACAACTCAGTGTTCAGTATAAACAATATGATTGCAGTGCTAATGATAACTGTTTTATATGTAAATCAAGAAAGTATCCAGTGCATGATAAAAATCAAGATTACAAAGCATTAACAATAGCCATTTGTTGTCACTATGAAAATTGGATCAATGAAAACTCTTGAGCAAGCAATGATGATGATGCCAAGAAAGATGTAGATAAACCTATCATAGAAATAGTTAAGGTTATCAGTACAAAAAAGAAAAGAAAAATCTGGTTTGCAGTAACTTACTATTTTCAGTTTACTAGAAACCAACTTCTCAAACCATCTAAAGCTATGTTCCACGGCGTTTTGGGGACGGGGATGGGGGGACAGTGGGGGACGCGTTTCCGGGACATTTCCTAGGGGGGCAATTTTGAGGGGACGATGACATACAAAATATATATATATATATATGATTTTTTCAAAATTTATTAATATATTATAGAGAGTTAGAGAGGGAAAGAGAGAGATATGTCAATAGATTAATAATTGATGACAACAATATCAATATGTAAATAAATTGCGAGTAGTACTATAACAACATAAGAAATGTCATTAAAGCATTATAAAATTTATCACAGCAATATCAAACATCAATAAAACCATGGTCTATCAATATCCAAATGTCCGAAACATGTATCCAAAAGTCTCAAAGTTCAAACATGAAAATCAAATTATTAAATACAACAATCTAAAATGAAGCCTCATTCGGGCTATGAATATCCAAAGACTCAAAACTATCTAAGTCACTATCATCCTTGTTTTTAACTTTGTTTTGGCATTTAGGCAAACAATTTAGGTATGGGAGAGTTAGTGGGCCCCGCACGACCATAGAAAGGAGTACGAAATAATTAAAAAAAACAATTTTTTAAATGTTTTCTAACCCAAGAGGCTCCTTGTCCGCAAGGAACGGCTAGTCGTCCCCGATACAATGGAAACATCCCCATTCGTACCAGAGACGTTTCCTCCTATTTCTAGCTAGTTGGGCTATTTCGGGGACGGTTGGGGGACATCCCCTTTGCGTCTCCCCATCCTAAGGACGGTTGGGGGCGGGGACAGTGGGTTTTGGGGCAGGGGACGCGTCCCCGGGTAACACAAGTCTAAAGTCCTACTTTGTTGTTCAGTTAGACACAAAGAAAAAACAAATTCTTAGACCACCTCAAACATTACACATTGTAATCTTATATTATAAGGGCATTTACAGTGATTGCCAATAACAGTCAAAGAAATACAGATTCAGATTTTCAACAAAAAGTAGTGAAAACTCATAAATTCCAACATATGGGCCTTCAAATATATAGTGCAATTAAAAATATTGAATTTATAGTAAAATATTAGAATGAAGTTTCACATTTTCTCTATGGTACATGGGGATGTGTCTGGTACATAGGGACGTGTCCCCGACATTTTTTGCCATGTACCCACACCAAGGACGTGGGAATGGCTTGGGGATGTTTCCTAACCATCCCCAAAAACCAAAAAATTGCCAAAATAGTTTTATTCACTCTATCAAGAGGAATAAGTTAACCTCTAGACATGCAGAGAAGTTGGTGGTTGTGAATAGCACTTTGTGACTCTAGGATTGTTAGACTTTAGAGTATCAACAGACTCCGGCTTTACAGTAGGATGTTGATCCAAAGGACACCACCCAAATTGATGAGGACACACAAGAAGGATTGGTTAGAGTCACATTAGATGAGCCAACCCCTCGTACTCATAGTGGCGGTGACTCAAAGTCGGACTCTAATTTTGATGCAGTGTTGGGAGATGCTAATTAGAGGCAGCCTCATCCTTTCCATCACTATGTTTTAGTTTGACATTTGTGACTGTCATTTTGACATTTGTAGTGCAAACTTGTAGCCTTTGGGCATTTTGGTGTATGCAGTATTACTATTTTCCAATATTCCATGAGGACACATCCCCCTTGAAAAACCAGGCGTTTCTGAGACAAGGATGTCCCTAAGACGTGAAGACACCTGGGAAATGTCCCCCCACCACCTCCAAGTTTCCTCTGTCGTTTCCAAGACGTTTCCTTAAAAGGGGGACATTTCTTCCCAAGAAACTCCAAAAGGGGACTTTGGGACGTTCTCGAGACTCCTAGACATCCTCAAGACTCCTAGGCGTCCCCGAGACTCCCAAACATTTCTTCCTGGGAAACTCCAAAAGGGGACTTTAGGACGTCCCTGAGACTCCCAGATGTCCCACAACACCTTAGGAAACTCGTAGAAGACTCCTGTGGTGCAATATTTATTTTGATGATTTTAAAAAAAAATAAAAGGAAAAGGTCACTTCAAAGGGTTAACCCTAACCCTAAGCCGACCCCAACCTCCAAGGCCTCTCAAAATAGTTATAAGAGAGACATATTGTCTCAACATTTTTCACAAATTCCCTGCTACAGTTTGAACTTGAAGAGGAAGAGTGAAGTGAAAGTCTGACTTTGAGGCTTTGAGCTGCAACTTGCAAGAAGACTTACGAAGTTAGGAGCAAGCTTAGGAGAGGAAGCCAAAAGGAGCTTCTTCATTCTTGCAAGAAGAAGAGGGCAGCATGTGGGGTCCAACAATTCCAGCGATGAGGAGATTGACATGGAGCTTGGGGATGATTAGTGGCATCAAGCCATTAGCCATTGACTCATGAATCATGAGTCATTAGTATTACTATCTAGTATTTACTATTTTGTTTTTGGAGTTTGAACTTTGAACATTGTCAATTGTAATTATGAATCATGATTATGAAATTTTGAACTTTTAGTTCTCGTTCCAATGTCTATATTTTGATTTTCAGTGTTCATATTGAAATTTAAAAACTACTACTAGTTCAATGCAATCATTGCAATGTGTTGAAACTTTACTTATTCCTTAGGCTTCTACAGTTATACATCTTTTTATAACTAATTTTTCAAGTACTATATGTATTTCAGCACCGCTCCCCCGCCGCTCTCCCCATGACGTCCCCAAACTTAGGCCCCCTGTCCCCCCATCCCTGAAACCTATCCCCCCATCTCCATGTCAGGAAACTCCGTGGAACATGGCTATTTTCTAATTTTATATCACATGCACATTGACAATAAAATATGGAAGCAATTAAATATTAATTTGTTCAACTCTCATGTGAACTCTATTGTTGTGTTTTAGAGATTCTATAATGTATATGTGAATATGATGAATGCCTTATCAAGGTTATCATATGAATATTTTAAGTTTCCCTATATTTTTAAACTTTGCCGTATTTGTATATAGCAGTCCCCTTTCCCATCCCCTGCTGTCCCCAAAAATGGCCTAAAAAAAAAATTGTCCCCAAAACACATCCCCATGTCCCCCCATTCCAAAAACTTGGTGGAACATAGCATTTTCTTTTATGTTTTAGCAAAGTCTTAAAGATATGCCTGCATAAGCTGTAACTTCCCCAGAAGTAGCATGAGAAAAATATATGGTGAAAACAAAGTCTTACAAGAGAACGGCAATAACATGCAACAAACAATTCTGCATAGAAATTGCAATGTCCAAAAAGGTACAAAGAATAACCTACGGGATGCTAGTCAGACCACAATCTCAACTCATTCACTCTAATTTAGTGTGACTAAAACAATGCAATCATAATTAGTGACATCCCTATAATTTTGGGTTGGCTAAAAAAATTTCCCTCTCTAGTAGTTTAAATACTATACATCCTTGTCAACACATAAAGACATCATGATAGCAAGAAATGAGTGATATTCTGGCATTCAAAAATAAATTCTTTCCACTGGTTCTTTGCTAAGAATTTTAGTTTTCCTCAACCACAACTACTCCATTAAAACAGGGGATGCAACAGGTTGGAGTTTGGAATCCCATTGAGGCCACAGCCATACGCAAACATTACTGAAAGTTTGTGAATTGGGAAAAGTAATAAAAAACCGGACAATTTGAATGCTTGATGTTCTTCTTCTATGAAAATGTTGATAGAAGATTCCATCTCAAACTATGATTTGAGAGAAAAAATGTCCAATATACATAAAGTACAATAGTGATATCAAGTCATCTTAAAGGTGAGTTGTTCCCAAATACAACAACACAAATAGGATTATTTGCCAAAACCAAAGCTGCATGGACACAGATACATGTACAATCATGGCACTATTTTTCATAGCCCCTAATACAGATACAGCTAGATACAAATTATAATATATATTTTAATACATATAACTCTTAACTATTATTAATTATTTATATTTAAATTTTACAATATTTTTTTATTATATTTATTTTATTTTATTTTTTATTCAGAATTAAATGTTAAAATATATAAAATTCATAAATACATACATAATTTAGACTAAATATATAAATTTAAGTTCATAAATATATTATTATATTATTAAATTTAAAATATTTGATTAGATTTTAAACTAGCAATGGCACCTCGGTGTGCAATGGGTACGCCGAAGAGTTGTGGAGGTGATGGAAGCAGTAAAAGCAAGATGCTTGTTGGGTTAATAATCGGGGCCTTCACTTCCACCATTCGCCGCTATTTCAATCGTTTGCAACTCAAGCTGAGAGAACAGGGAGGTGAGCACCCCATCTGGCTCAACTGGCATTGGGTTAAATGTCGTATGGATCACAAACAGAAGGGAGGCTACAGCTGAAGCATGAAGGGAACAACTCGTAGTCCGCCGCTCATTATTAATTGTGAAGGAGACAGTGTATGGTGGAATACTGCAGAAGACAGCATACGAACACAATCCCTGCACGACATAAAAACGCGTTGCTTCATCTGTTTCCGTCGGATGCAGCAGTCACGGACTATGTCATATCCATCTCTTCACCGTGCAGCTAGTTAACATCTACCTTCAGACCAGCCACCACATTCTCAGTCAAGTCGCCATAGCATAAATTCTACAAAAGTCAACAGATAAAACAATTAGAGCTGGGAATACCTAGTAAAAAAAATATTGGCGGTAGAGAGTGTAAGCTCTATCAAAACCTAATTTGTTAGGCTAAGAGGAGATTACCACCCTAGAGATAGACGACATCCAATGGTTCAGAATGAAACTTGGGAGTAACGAACACCGTAACCAAGAATATTGTGCAATACTTGCTTGGGCGCAATCAACGGGATTATTCCAAATCTGAGTTTAAATTTATTTGTCATGCTTCCTTATCACCCTTCTGACCTGTCAGTTCCTACAACTTTATGTCAATCCGTAATTAGACAGCAGTGAGGAGGCATATGCTGCTAAAAAGAAAATATCATTGGCTAGACTTTTAAAATCATGGCACACCATATCATTTCTGTATCGCTGCTCAACTTGGAGTTAGCATATAGAGTTTGTGGGTTGATTTTAGAGGCTACGTGGAGTAAAGCAGCGCACAGATTGAAGGGAGCAGTCAACAGGTCGATAATATTCTAGTGCTTGACAGATGGCGGCAATATGCTTAAATTCTAGGCATTCAAATTTCAATTCCCACCCATTCACGTTAATCCTTCCTTACTATACTCATTCTTACAAAACTCTTATAACTCACGGTAAACACAATGTCGGCATTTATATTTTTCCGTTGGATGCAGCAGTCACGGTTATGTGATGTGAAGGGGCATGATTGATCAGATGCAGCAGTTACGGTGATGTGATGTGAACGGAGTAGTTAAAATTTTATCTCATCTGCAATCAACGGTTGGCGAGGAATGAACTGTCAACCATGTCCTCTAGTGCGTTTATATCCATTGAAGGACAAAATGAACTTTGAAAGTTCATATAGGGACACGCCTTTGGCGTTAATATTGTATTAAGAGAATAAAATTATAAAATTTAAAATTTGAAAGTTCATATAGTGTTTATATGCTAGGGTGTTGTTTAATTTGAGTTAATGTTAAAACATATACCATAACATTGGATATGGTTCGATGAATAAAATGTGGCTACTCTATCAGCAAAGCATCAGCAGCAGAGACACAAGCAGAATTGTGGCTGCCATTCTCCAATGGGATTTCCCATGTAGGCTGTGCACAGAACATGTACTTTGTTCAAAGTGTAGGGCTGCTGCACTTCTAGTACATTCCTATCACCAGAATCATGGTAGGAGGTAGACTGATAAATATTCTTGGTGGGACTTTTGGTTTTAATATGAAAATGTTACAGACTCAATGCAGAGAGCTTGGCATGCACTCCATAGTGCTTAGAGTGAATGTACACTGTCGCGTTAAATAAATTGGCATTTTTAAAACATCAAACAAAAGAGGGTTTTTTTAAAAACATTTTACCTAGAAATGGCACAATTTTTCAAAACACCAAATCCATATGTACAGCACAGCTCTAAAATTACCCTAATTCTAAGAATGAGCAAGCACAGTATGCAAGCCATATCTGGGCCATACTGTACCCATATCTATATTGGGTACACCAATATGTGTACCAAGGGAGGGGGGGTCACTTATCCTGCAACCTTGGCCAAAATGTGTAGTGGATGAGCATAATCAAAGCTAAAATAGTTAAATGATAATTGAAAAGAAAAGAATAGGTGATCAAATTTCAAGGCATCTGGTATTCGAAAACTTGCTACATTATACTACGAAACTTACACATGGTTTCAGATGGGGAACTCCAACAGGTACAGAATCTTCCTAATCATACCTGCAATGTTATCCAACAAAGAAATATAGCTGGGAAGCTTCTGAAATATTCAAATATGAGTTTGTTTCAAGTGATTTAACCTCCACAACAGAGGAACATACTGATCTACAATTTGTAATGTCACATATCAGATGTTTCAGCAGCCACCTTAGCCAAATCTCATCACAAAGAGTTAAAGAACTCACGATAGGAACAACTTGAATCTGTTCTCCTAACATGAAATAACAGAGGATCCTCTACATGTCAATTCAAAATAATATGGAGCTTGTTGACTACAAAGAATTGTTACAATTAAAGACCTATCCAACTGATGACAAAGACATGTGACTGAGGCTGAGCCATATCTAATAAAGGTGCTCAGGTTTTAAAGCTTGCTCACAC
Organism: Sequoiadendron giganteum; assembly: GCA_007115665.2. Taxonomy (NCBI): domain Eukaryota; kingdom Viridiplantae; phylum Streptophyta; class Pinopsida; order Cupressales; family Cupressaceae; genus Sequoiadendron; species Sequoiadendron giganteum. Next base: position 743,127,457 of record CM021101.1, on the reverse strand, counting down.
TGATCTCCTCTATGGTTGTTTTATATGTGAACAAGAAATGGGTAAATCAGAAAAGATCAACTTGGTAAAAACTGCATAAAAACTTATTTAAGATATAGAATGTAAATTTAAAAACACTTACCTATGGAATTGAGCTGATTGGGTTGATTGGGCTGATTATTCTTTTAGGCAACTTTAATTTTGGCACAAACTGGAAGGACATTGACGGAAGTTGTCAAATTTGGACACACATCTGCTAATAGCATTTGCTTTAAAATCTCCAAGGCCTTATTGACAAGCCCATTTTGTGCATATCCAAAAATGATTGAAGTCTAGGATACCATGTCATGCCAAGGTATTGCTTTGAAAAGACTAAGCCTAATCAAGGAAACCATTTTGTGCATATCCAATAGTCATTGCAATCCAAGAGACCACATCTTCATCATGCATTCTGTCAAACAGTTCACTGCTTCCTCTATTCTTCCACGCTTTGTATATGTGTATCAGGGCACTCATCAAATCACCAATAGATTGGAATCCACCCTCATGATTCTCCCATGGATGTGTAAACCATGTTTAGAGATGATGTATTGGCACTCACAGGGAGAATAGTGTAGATGGTGAGCTCATTGGGTGGACAGCTGTTCAAAGCATGTAGTGAAACAATGTAAACACCTGTAGAGGATATGCATGCCTCCTCTAAGATGCGATTATCATATTCCATGAGACGATGTCTGGTTCAGTGCCCTGATCAAAAACTTTGTGGGCATCCAGCAAACTTCAGCACTTGTCCTAGAGATACATGTTGAAAGTTTATTTTGTAAGACTGTATTGGGGATAAATATAAATTCGCTACAATTGATGTAAGAGAAGATTTGTATAGCCATATAAGTGTCTTTGAGGGTACTGCATGTGTTCAATGAACAGCAGTATGCAGGGTGTACCGCAGGCTTGTGTGTGATAAACGGAATTTGTAACCCGCTTCTGCAACCCTCTTTACAGAATTTTCTGAGATTTGGATTGAGATTGAGATTGGGATCAAGCATGGGTGGCATTGAATTCTCTATGTAACAAGTAGTGACTCCATTGTTTCAATGTTTGGACAACAGCATACAATTCTTTATCATAAGTACCATGCCTCTTCTTGGCATCATTTAGTTTCTCATTAAAGTAGGCAATTGGCTTGTCCTCTTGACTCAACAAACCCCCAAAGGCTATTGCTGAAGCATCACAGTCAATGGTAAAAATCTTCTCAAATGGTAAGGCATGTATAGGGACTTCTTTCACCTTCTTTTTAAGCTGCTCAAAACTTCTCTCAGCTTCTTTGAGACCAAGAAAAAGACTTTCCAATAGTACAATCAGTCAATAGAGCACTTATTCTGCTAAAATTTCTAATAAACCTCTTATAGAAGTTTATTATCCCATGAAAACTCCTTATTTCTGTAATACTTTGAGGGATAAGCCATTCAAGTATAGCCTTAATCTTTTTGCGATCCATGCTTACTCCTTTTGCTAAAATCACATTTCCAAGGAAAATCAACTTGTCTCTACAAAAATCACTTTTTTCAAGATTTATAAACAAACTCTCCCTCCTAAGCATATCAAAAACAGTCTGAAGGTGTTTCAAATGTTCTTCCATGCTCTTGCTGAAAATAAAAATATCATCAAAATAGATTATGATAAATTTTCCCATGTAGAATCTAAATACCTGGTTCATGGTGCGCATGAAAGTGGCAAGGACATTAGAGATCTAAATACCTCGTTCATGGTGCGCATGAAAGTGGCAGGGGCATTAGACATTCCAAAAGGCATCACCAACCATTCATATAAACCATCCTTGACCTTGAATGCCACCTTCCATTCGTCCCCTTCTCAAATTCGAATTTGAGGGTAACCACTTCTCAAACCAACATTGGAGAAAATCTTAACACCTGCCAAACAATCTAACATGTTATCCATTATAGGAAGGGGGTACTAATACTTTACCCTGATCTTGTTGATGGCTCTAGAGTCCACACACATTCTCCATTTGCTTCCCCTTTTAGACAAATGTAATGTCCCCTTTTGGATATACTTAGATTCTGCCCTAAAATCACAATTTCAATGGAAAAATAAGAAGTATATCTTATTAAATTACAACTTACCAATAGACTCTGGTTTTAACCCTGCAATAATGTTAGCCAATATTATAATTCATAAACAATCAGTTTGATCATTTGTATTGTTTGCAACATCCTTAAATTACTCCACATACATAAGGTTCATTGATCTTAAAACAGATAATTATCAACACGAATTTAAGGTTATTATCCACTCCCATAATCAACCATCGGGAAGGTCGGAGATGAAGCCACAATAAGATGCTCGGAGCATTTCTTCTTTCTAAGCCCAAGAGCGGATAGGCAACCCCCTTGGCCCACAAATGGCACACTCCAATCATCCATTATGGGTGGCCTACTTAGCATGAAACCTCGTAACTGCTATCCCCCCTTGTACTTTCGTCTCTCCTTCCCATGATTGATTGTAGAGGAATAAGTAACTTAAGGTTGAACCAATAATTTGATTAGAAATGCAATTCTTATTAGGTTCTACATAAAATGCATGAAATTCATATATTCAAAATATATACATCTAATTGCATACCACAATATCTGTGAAAACATATGATTGCTATAGCCCAGCATGCATATGTAATAATTATTAATGCATTATAGATGATTAATTCAGATCATCCTACTCTGGTTTGCAGATATTAGCCTGAATATATAATCTTTTCCATATGGTTTGATTAGTGATTATATACCTATATATATTCTATATAGTTATTCATTATTTATATCGATTGGTGTTATATACATATATTTTTAGCTATCTTTATTTATATTCAAATTTGATGGTAGCCACCTTCCATTCAATTCAAATTTGATGGTAGCCACTTCTCAAACCAACCTTGGAGAAAATCTTAACACCTGCCAAACAATCTAACATGTTATCCATTTTAGGAAGGGGATACTAATACTTAACCCTGATCTTGTTGTTGGCTCTAGAGCCACAAACATTCTCCATTTGCCTCCCTTTTTAGGTGAAAGTAAAGTTGGTATGGCATAAGGGCTCATGTTCTCCCTTATGAACCCTTTTTCTAACAATTCACAAATCTACCTTCTCATTTCTTCATTTTCTTTTGGAGATAATCAATATGCAGATTGGTTAGGAAGCTTGGATCTTAGTACTAAGTCAATATGGTGTGTGATACCTCGTGAAGGAGGTAAACCAGCTAGCAGCTCAGCTGGAGTTATATCAAAATATTCTTTCAACAATTTTTGCATCTCTAGTGGAGGTTGGATCCTACTAGGCCCCCTTGCTTCTTTTGGGCATAACAAATAACAAGCAGATCCCTTGTTCTCATAGAAAAAATTCTTATAGCTTGTTCAAACAAGAGACAAGGCTGACATTTCCAATGCATCCTCTTCTTTCCACAGTTTTAAGAGTATTTTTTTTCCTTCATTTTGAACCTCTTAAGTATTCTCCCTACCCCGATGGATTACATTTCAGTCATACTACCAAGACCTACCAAACAACAAATGACATGCATCAATTGGCACTATATCACAGAGCACTTCGTCCACATAAGGGCCACTCTTGAATGCCACAAGACAAGATTTATCCACTAGCACGCTATGATCGTTATTTAACCAAGAAATATTGTAGGTGTTAGATTTTGGAACACAAGCAAGTTGTAATTTTTCAACCATTTCTATACTCACCAAATTATCAGTAGATCCACCATCTATGATCACCTTTCATACCTTGTCCTTACATTTGCATTTTGTTCAAAAGACACTTTTCCTCTTCCAATCAGCTTCAGGTGTTTCTTTGTCGCCAAATATTAGAGTTCTCCTCAACATTAGGTTCTCTCCTGATTTAGCGTCAACTTCTTCTGACCAACGTTTTTCTTCTTCTTGGGCTACCATCACCCTTTTGGGATTTTGAGGGCTATCTACAACCTTGTGGGCTTCATCACAAATACAAAACTTCAAGGGCTTCCACTCCCCAGAAGATGATCATCCACATCCGCTTACCCTAAAGCTTCTTCATCCTCAAAAGTCTGGTTTCACACTCTCATCTGAATCTGCTTCTTTAGTAGATTTGGAGGAACTCCCTCTTCCTCTGTTTTGGTAGCTATCACCTCTCTTACTCATAAATTTGCACTTTCGTCTTAGCTTCTCCTCTACCTTGAATGCATATTCATAAGCTTCATCCATCATAGGTACTTTCGTCTTAGCTTCTCCTCTGCCTTGAATGCAAGGTCATCCTGAAGTTGAAACTTTAGTCCATTCACATACTGAGCTACTACTTTCCCTTCAGTCTATCGTATATCTGTTTGAATTTGAAGTCTCATGAATTGTTCAATATAAGCTTGTAATGACTAATCCTTTTGTTTTCAAATTTTGAAATTCTTTAAACAATTTTTTCTAATAATCAAAAGGCAAGAATCGAGCTCTCAAATGTTTTAGCATCTTAGGCCAAATCCTAATTTTATCTTTTCCTTGTGTTCTTGAAATCTGCACATTCTCCCACCACAAGGCTACGTCAACTTGGATGCAACAATTTTCACTCTTTCTGGATCATCCTCATCAATGTCCTCCATGTCAAAGTACTTCTCCAACTGTCATGTCCCCACCACGAGCAAGCTACTGTAGACTTTCATTTACAATGAAGGCTGACCTCCCTTCATATTGGCATATATTTATACAAGGCAAAATGTTGGCTGACTCCTTTTACCCTTGACACCTAAGTCATTGTTAAATAAATTTAAAATTATTAGTTGTTTTGAGCCGACCCCACACTGATCCTAGCTATATATATAGATGAAAACACCCAAGTTAAGGTATCACAAACAATTCATTATGAAAGACAGCGAATATTTAAAGAGCAGCAATTCAATAAGATGCAACGATTGGATAAGAACAAGCAATTTGGAGCAGCGATTATGCAAGGGATAATATTAATGTAATTAATTATCCCTTGCGATTAATGGAGGAAAGATTAGTCAAAAAGTTAACAAAGGAACATGACTTTTGTTGAAAACATAGCATGAAAAGAGGCGACCTTCAACCCATTGTGGGTATAAGATGAAGGACATCTCAAAGGCAAAGATCATCATAGGATAGAATACAAAGTATTATATATACACAATCTACAGGGGATAAAACAGCAGCAAAGTGATCGACCAACAGAATAAGCTCTTACGCATATATAGCAGATTCAACCAGAGTAACAACATAATCAAATCATGTGGCATGATGTTTATTTGATCAGATAAATATAGATATTAAACACCAATATAATAACATATTATGTAGCTGTGAACACCAAACCTGCAACAAGCTAACACAAGATCAACAAACACTTGTTAAACATGTTAGAAAGCCAAATCTAGTATTCCCTATGAAATTCTAGCTAAATCAAAGAGAAAACATGAAAATGAGAGCAAAATAACTAAGATAACATGAAATCAAATTGAAATAGTTAAACCTTCATCCCATAGGGGGAGTAGTGCTTCTTTGATGTAGAAAGAAGCCCTTTCCCAATCCCTTTTGATAAGCTTTGAAGATGTTGATGATCCAAGGTGTTGCATTGACTCCAAGTGATAATGAAACTTAGCTAAAATGATGAAAATGATGGAAAGCTATGAGTTGAAATGCCGATAGTAAGAATACTTGAAGTTGCGGATCCATATATACCACCATAGATACTCTTAGGTCTCACCAAGGAAATGGGGAGGAAACCACCCCAAGCCAATCTGAAAATAACACCACAGCAAGGTCCACCCCAAGAATAACTCAGCCCCCCTTCTTATCTAGGAAAGGGTCATCAGAGGAAGAAGAGGAAGTTAACACATCTAATTCTGAATTGAATGAACTTGCTGCAACATATGCAAGGCTTGACCCTGAGGTCAAGAAGAGAATCCCTTTTAAAATATATTGTAAGGCTAGAAAAAAGAAGGCCCATGGGAAGAGGAAGAATCAAACTAATCAATATTTACAACGCATTGTAGGCAAGCTGACCATCCCAAGTTTTGACGGATCGGGAAAAACCACAGCCCATTCATGCGTTCAAAATCTTGAAACCTACCTATCTCTCAACCCAATGTTAGAAGAGGATGCCATTAAATTTGTCATATTGCACTTAGAAGGGGTGCCCATGATTAACTCAGCCCCCCTTCTTATCTAGGGAAGGGTCATCAGAGGAAGAAGAGGAAGTTAACACATCTAATTCTGAATTGAATGAACTTGCTGCAACATATGCAAGGCTTGACCCTGAGGTCAAGAAGAGAATCCCTTTTAAAGTATATTGTAAGGCTAGAAAAAAGAAGGCCCATGAGAAGAGGAAGAATCAAACTAATCAAGATTTACAACGCATTGTAGGCAAGCTGGCCATCCCAAGTTTTGACGGATCGGGAAAAACCACAGCCCATTCATGGGTTCAAAAACTTGAAACCTACCTATCTCTCAACCCAATGTTAGAAGAAGATGCCATTAAATTTGTCATATTGCACTTAGAAGGGGTGCCCATGATTGGTAGCACCATGGTTTAATCACCCAAAATCATCAAAACATAAAGACTTATGATACCTTCACAAAGATACTCGTTGAGAGGTTTGACCAAATGCACCCCCAAAAGCACTTCAAAGAATTAACAAGAATAAGAAAAAGGGGAACCCTTGAGGACTATATCACTAAATTCCAAAGGTTAGCAGTTATGGTCCCCGAAATATCCAAGGAGAGGCTCACTTACCTATTCATAGAAGGATTATCTAATTCACTCCATGGCCTAGTAAGTGCTTTTGACCCCACCACACTTAGGGAAGCAATCCAAAAAGCCACACATCTTAATGCCAAAACAAGAGAAAGAGGACACTCAAAAAAGGAAGATAAGTACTTCCATGTAAGGGATAAACAAAGAGGACCATTCCTTTCCAAAGACGCCTGAGAAGAACTCCGAAGAAAAAACCTATGCTACAAGTGCAAAGAAAGATGGGAGCTCGATCATATATGTAAGCAAAAGGAAGGACAAGAAGGAAAGATGTGTTTTAGATGCAAAGATCCATGCAGACCGAGACACAAATGTAATACAAGGAATCTTAAAAGGAAGAACTTATGTTACAGGTGCAAAGAAAAGTGGGAGCCAAGGCATATATGTGGGAGAAAAAGTCAAGCCCACAGAGGCAATACCCAATAAAGAAACAACCAAAGAAGAAAACCCAAGCAAGAAAATAAAGTACAATGATGAAGGCGAAGAGTGTGGAACCTTGGCCTCCATTTCAAAAGCATCCAAGCATCACCCTTTCAAGATACGAGGGGTCATTAAGGGGCAAAAAGTGACAGCCCTTGTTGATAATGGGGCAACCCACAATTTTATTGATGAAAACTTGGTGACAAAACTAAAGCTAGGAAAAGAGGACTTTAAAGGTTTTAAGGTTTCATTAGCCGACGGATCCACTACAACATGCAAAACAAAATTTCCCAATTAAACATCACCCTAGGGAAACATCCAATCAAGGATAAATTCTACATTGTAAATATGGGAGATATCGATGTAATTTTAGGTACCCCTTGGCTACACTCATTAGGACGTTGCATCCTAGACTTTCCAAAATTAGAGATATGTTTTGAACATAATGGGAAAAAGGTTCTTTTACAAGGGATATATGATAAGTCTCCTCAAACAATTTCATCCAAAAAGATGGAGAAAACCCTTAAAAAGGGGCAAGTGGAATGGGTCGCCCAATGTTTAATCTTGGACAAGTCCTCCACCAAGGGAAAAACAATTCATGTGGACATACAACCTCTATTGAACAAACATAAAAAGGTCTTTAGTGGCATCCCCCCTGGTCTTCCTCCTAAAAGAGGCTTTGAACACTCCATTGAACTAGAAGAAGGATCAAAACCAGTTGTCACCACCCCTTACAAATATAAAGAACAAATTGAAAAGACCATAAAGGAATTGTTAGAGATGGGGCATATCCAGCCAGGTTCTAGTTCCTTTGCCTCATCCGTTGTACTTTCAAAGAAGAAAGATGGCATAATGAGGATGTGCATCGACTATAGGGCATTAAATAAAAAACAATAAAGAATAGATACCTCATTCCCCAAGTTGATGAGCTTATTGACGAACTCCATGGAGTAGTCTGCTTCTCTAAAATCGACCTAAGATCGGGTTATCACCAAATCAGATTAAGGGAGGACATACCAAAGACAACCTTTAGGTGCCACTATGGTCATTTCGAGTTTCTTATTCTACCATTTGGGCTAACAAATGCACTAGCCAATTTCCAATCTTGCATGAACCATATCTTCAGAGGGCAACTAAGGAAGTTTTTATTGGTCTTCTTCGATGACATCCTAATCTATAGTAAAACTTGAAAGGAACACCTAAAGCATGTAGATGAAGTACTAGAGATCCTCGAGCAAAATTCCTTATTTGCCAAATTACCCAAATGTGAGTTTGGTATGGAAGAAAATTTGTACTTAGGGCACAAGATCAGTGCTCAAGGAGTAAAGGTGGATGAAGAAAAGATTGAGGCAATTTGAAGTTGGCCAAAACCCAAGACCCTAACACACCTTAGAGGGTTCCTAGGACTATGCTGTTATTACCAAAGATTTGTAAAAGGATTCTCAAAGCTAACTGCACACTCACCAATCTAATTAAGAAGGGAGCATTTACTTGGAATGAAGGAGCACAAACAACTTTTGAAAAACTTAAGGAAGTGATGAGTTCCTGCCCCGTATTGGCAATACCAGAATTCTCCTCACCCTTTGAGTTATATTGTGATGCTTCAAGGGAAGGCATTAGGGAAGTATTAATGCAAAATAAACACCCCATAGCCTTTGAGAGTAGGAAACTCAAGGACATAGAGAGGACATACTCAGTTTATGACAAAGAGATGTTAGCAATTATGCATGCCCTTGCAAAGTTTAGACAATACTTGATTTGTGGGAGATTCATCATGAAGACTGACCACAATAGTCTAAGATTTTTCCTAAACCAAAAAGACTTAAATGATAGATAGCAAAAATGGGTAAGCATACAACTTCAACGTTGAATACATGAAGGGGAAAAACAATATTGTAGTTGATTCTCTCACAAAGACCCCACCTTAGTTCAATGACAACGATATCCACAAAATGGAAAACATCTATACTCACAGAGTATGCTAAGGACTCATGCTCAAGTGATATAATAGAAGGGAATATACAAAATGAGAGGTACTAGGTTATGGCTGACCTCATCCTTTATAAGGATCGATTATACATCACACCTGGGTCAAGAGTAAAGAAGGAAATTTTGAAAAACTATCATGACAACCCATCAGCCAAACATCAAGGGTATTACAAGACTTATAAACAAATCAAGGAGAGGTTCTCATGGAAAGGCCTTAAAGGAGATGTATTAAAACATGTTAGAGAATGTATCGTATGTCAAAGAAACAAAGAAGAGCATACATATCCAGCAGGACTACTTCAACCCTTTCCCATACCCAATCAAAAATGGGAAAGCATTTCTATGGATTTCATAACAAGATTACCCAAGGTACAAGGAAAAGATTGTATCTATGTGGTGGTTGATCGCTTAACCAAATATGCACACTTCATGGCTATATCAACAGAGTTTAGAGCCCCCCAGGTGGCCGAAGTCTTCTTTACAGAAGTTTCCAGGTTACATGGATTACCCCAGAATATTGTGAGTGATCGAGACAGTCGTTTCCTTAGTCTATTTTGGCAGGAGCTATTCAAACTAGCCGTAACAAAGTTAACTCCCAACACTAGCTATCATCCACAAACCGATGGAAAAACCGAGATTGTCAACAAATGGTTGGAAGGGTACTTAAGGAATTGTCACAAGCTAGGAGTTTCATACAACAAAATTTCGATATCATGAATGCGCTTAAGGAACCTCCACCAAGCACAGAACCATCAAAAGGTGTATGCGGACAGGAAAAGAACTGAACAGCCATTTGAGGTTGGAGATTTGGTCTTTTTGAGGTTGCAACCATACAAACAGTCATCACTCAAAGCCAGTGGAGCAGAAAAACTTAAGCCCTAATTCTATGGACCATATAAAATATTGAGGAAGATAGGAGAAGTGGCCTACAAGTTGGAGCTCCCCATAAATAGCAGAATTCACAATGTGTTTCATGTATCTCACCTTAAAAAGGTGTTGGGGAAACATGTCATCCCATGCTCAAAATTGCCACCACTTGATGATGAAGGCAAGTTAATCTTGGAACCAAAGACTATCCTTAATATATGAGAGAAAAGACTAAGAAACAAAACAATTGGGGAATACCTTGTCAAGTAGAAGGGTCTACCTACTGAAGATGCAACATAGGAAGGAGCTGACATATTTGATCATCCAAACCTAAAATTGCTTGAGGACAAGCAAATTCAGGAGGGGTGGACTGCCATGTCCCTGCCATGAGAAAACTACTGTAGACTTTAATTTACAATGAAGGCCGACCTCCCTTCATAGTGGCATTTATTTATACAAGGCGAAATGTAGGCTGACTCCTTTTACCCTTGGCGCCTAAGTCATTGGTAAATAAATTTAAAAATTATTAGTTGTATATATATATATATATATGAAAACACCCAAGTTAAGGTATCACAAACGATTTGTTATGAAAGGCATAGAATATTTAAAGAGCAGCAATTAAATAAGATGCAGCGATTGGATAAGAAGTAGCAATTTGAAGCAGCGATCATGCAAGGGATAATATTAATGGAATTAATTATCCCTTGCAATTAATGGAGGAAAGATTAGTCAAGCAGTTAACAAAGGAACATGACTTTTGTTGAAAACATAGCATGAAAAGAGGTGACCTTCAACCCATCATGGGTATAAGATGAAGGACATCTCAAAGGCAAAGATCATCGTAGGATAGAATACAAAGTATTATATATACATAATCTACAAGGGATAAACAGCAGCAAAGTGATCGACCAACAACATAAGCTCTAACACATATACAGCAGATTCAACCAGAGTAACAACATAATCAGATCCTGTGGTATGATGTTTATTTGATCAAATAAATATAGATATTAAACACCAATATAATAACATATTATGTAGCATATAATTACTAATATTATTAATAGTGATATGATTCTGGTTTGGCAATAATTGGTCACGAAGGGATGAGGCAAGACTTCAAGGAGGGAGAACTGTGAATGACTTCTCACTAGGAATGCCACCTCATGATGGTGGTTAAGGACCGTCAATTAAGGACCACATGAGGCCAAGGAGGATAAGGTCCTATCCATGGACCTAGGGTTGAGGATCAAGGACACCCTATTATGCAAAGCGGGAGAATGTGAATAATTCCTCACTAGGTATGGCACCTCATGATGATGGTTAAGGACCATCGATTAAGGACCACATGAGGCCAAGGAGGATAAGGTCCTACCTATCCTTGGACCTAGGGTTTAGGATCAAGGACACCCTATTATGCAAAGAGGGAGAGCTGTGAATAATTCCTCACTAGGTATGGCACCTCATGATGATGGTTAAGGACCATCAGTTAAGGACCACACGAAGCTAGGGTTGAGGATCAAGGACACCCTATTGCAGCCCCTACTATTGCCACTTGAATAAATTATTGAAGTAAATAAAAAATGGTCTTCAATCATAAGAGGAGAGGTTGGCATGATAGAGGAGAATGGTGTAAAGCCCTCACTAGGTACACCACCTCATGATGATGGTTAAGGACCATCGGTTAAGGACCACATGAGGCCACAGGGGATAAGGTCCTGATGTTGGGCCTGGGGTAGAGGATACTTGGGGCACCTCATCACGTCCTCCTCATTATGGTTGAGCCCACATAATCCTTGGGACTTGATATAGTGATATATATAATCTCTCTTAGACCTAGAATTAAATGTATTTCATGAACTATGCCTATCATATTTATCTAATGTGGTTGCAGGTTTCCATAACCAGATTTACATAATAAAAAATGGTCTTCAATCATAAGAGGAGAGGTTGGCATGATAGAGGAGAATGGTGTAAAGCCCTCACTAGGTACACCACCTCATGATGATGGTTAAGGACCATCGGTTAAGGACCACATGAGGCCACAGGGGATAAGGTCCTGATGTTGGGCCTAGGGTAGAGGATACTTGGGGCACCTCATCACGTCTTCCTCATTATGGTTGAACCCACATAATCCTTGGGACTTGTTATAGTGATATATATAATCTCTCTTAGACCTAGAATTAAATGTATTTCATGAACTATGTCTATCATATTTATCTAACGTGGTTGCAGGTTTCCATAACCAGATTTACATCATCTCAATTTTGAGTAGGGAATTATATCTTTAACTATTATCTGCTCTTGGTTTCATTTGGAATTGTGATTTCAGGGCAAAGTATAAGGTGATCCCAAAAGGGGACATTACACCAACTCTTGAGCCCAATCTAAAATACATCTGGGTTGAGCTCACCTTTAAAATAAAAAAATCAACCTTTACCTTGGAACTTTGGCTTTTTAAGGTTTCAATAAACCTCTCCATAAGGTCTAATGCATCAGCAACGTTTCTATGAAGGCCTGCATTCTTCTTGCCTCTTCCTCCCCAATTCACATGGAATCCCCTTTGGGCCATTGCTGACTACTCTGATACCAATGACTGATGCAGAGAGTACCTCTACTCTCCCCCTTACCACTTCTCTTGGTAATGCTAATCAGCATTTTAGGTTTTTAAACATCCACAAAACACCAAAGAAAACAATAATTGATGGTAGCCAAAACAAAAAAATCAAAGCTCAGATTCACTATCTTATAAGACATAAATGAAAACTAGAAGAAACAGAGCCAGCAAAAATCATCGATCATTTTTATTCATCAAAATGTCTTCATCGCCAAACTTCTGCACAGCCAAAACTTTTTCAAAACCCAAAAATCTCCTCTATCACAAAGACCGCCAAAAACCCTATAAGAAGGGGGAAAAAGTCCAAAGATAGGAGCTGTCCAAATCCGACAGTTTCAAACCAAAATTACACGAACAGCTAAAAAAAAGACTGAACGGTAGTGGGAACCCATCCATTAATCGGTTACATTACTCCAGGTTTTAAAATGCCTCAAACTAATCTCCTCTACGGCAATCTTATACTTGAAAAAGAAAAGCAGGAGATAATAAATTTCAGAAGATCTTCTTCTGCTACAAATTAACCCTAATATTAAAAAATTCTCTCTTTAGCTCATAGAGTTAAGCTCGGACTTCTATACTTCTAAAACTGGGAAACCGAAATTAAATTCTCTGTTTTTTCACTTAAATTTGTCGAAACCCTTCTCCTAAAGTTTTCAATCCTCATTTCACATGAACCCACCGTCCATGAACATAAATTCAAATAAACCCTATAATTTCAAATTCTGTCCATGCCGACAAGACATTAAAAAAAGAGCAGTTTTTTAACAGCGTATTTTAAATGCTTTGCAAAGAGCACTTTATACTCTACCTCTTGCCGATTGTCTTCTTTCACCTTCCTCCAACTACTGCCAAAAATAAATAAAAATCTTATCACAGATGGAAAAACAGAAACAGTTCTTTGTCTTTTCTTTTTCAACAAACGGAACAGCAACTTGTTAATCTATTTCTTTTACGTCCACCGAAGCTACTGCGATTTTTCACCTGCAAAATAGATTTACTGAGGAACGCGACCTGCTACCGATAAGCACAGTCGTCTCTCCTCCGCCGCTTCACAACCCCATATGCTCATTCCCTAATACTCATCTCACTTGTTCCAAGAATCCCATTACACACGGACATGCGAAGTCTTGGTCTACAACGGGTCTTGAGGTGGGCTGCTCTTAACCAGTGGATAGTAGGGCCCACAGCATTCACTTTTAATGCGATTCTTTGCCGTCTATTCGGTAGTGATTTTATTGAGGCGCTCCTTAAAATATTTTAATGGGTGCAGAGAATAATTTTAGGAGGTGTTAAAATTTTAAGGAAATTAAAAAAAAACTCTTTCCAATGATCTCAATTTAAAAATTATGGATGAATCATTATATGATTTTAAAAAATTTTAAATGTTAAAACAAAGTCCACCACTTAAAAATACTAACTAAAAAAGTAAAATTAAGAAAGTAAAGCTTCTATTTTCCAGAAAAAAATTCTAATCCTTGTCCATCTCATTAAATCTTGCTCTTCAAAAGTAATTCCCTGGGAAACCATGATATGTCACACCAGTTACAGCAATCAGGAGATTTGAAAATACTCAGCCCACGGGAAATATAAACTGCGGTCTTCCCGTTTCCCATTCATAGCAAAAGCAGAACAGCGATGGGCAAAACTGCAGAAGTATTAGCAATGGCGCAGCATCACGAATTTGGTTGGACCAGAATGGGTTTTCTTTAGATGTGAGAAGGTTACAAACCAATGTGGCGGTTGATGATTTTGTCACTCAGCAACCTCAAATTGCCCCTAATATGGTTGTTAAAGACAGAGGAATATATTTCAATGCAGATGTGTGTGGAGTTCGATTTTTTTTCCCTACTTCAATTGGCTATTGTCTTTCAGAATGATAATAACGATTATGGTAATTATATCACATTGCCGGTACAGGGAGTTGATGATTTTCATGGATTCCAACGCGAAGTATCAGCAGTCGGAGGTACTGGAAAATTTAGATTTGCCCGTGGTTAAACGATCATCATGAAGGAAAATTTTGATGGTTTAAATTATGTTCTTAAATTTAACGTCACAATCTAGCCACAGAGCATTCATGACAACTTTTGAAACCAGGGATTAGCTATAGTTGCAAATATATGTTTAATTGTCCAATGCCAATTGAGGGGATCTGATGGCGGTATACCCTACTTTACCTTCACTGCTGTTTAGAGAGAAATTGCTGCCACGTCAGCACTCTAAAGTGATAGGGTGGCTAGTTTGATTTGTCTATTTGTAATTTAGTTTTTGCACAATTTTATCGATGGCTTCAAATTTTTTACAAACTAGCATATCTATATTTAGAAAAATCTATGTAAAATATGTCGAGAGATATCTTTCTTGAGGTGTTTATTTTAAATTAAATTTGCACCATATAGATACAAAAAAAACATAACAAAAAAAAAACATCTTAACTTCAAATTACAAGAACAAATTTTATCCTTGTGAGCACATAAATCACATAAATTCATTCCAACTTGGAATTAGCGGATAATTAGCTATAATGCAAAAATGGTATCTTTTAACAACCATAGGTGTTTCAAGGAACACACAGATGAGTTTGGAAAGTTTCCAACACCTTGAAAGGATGATTAAAACCCCAAAACTTGCAAGGATTGTTAGATATGCTCTAATGATAGATGCAACATAGAATAGCACAAAACTAAATTGATGATCAAGCTTTAGAAGCTTCCAAAGAAGTACAAAAGTGGACATGTGAATAGTGAATACAATGTCTCAAATAGATGGCATCTCATGGAATGCAATAATCACAAGTGTTTGTACAAAATGAATTGGTTGAGTAGGCTTAAGGAACTTCCAACTAATACCTCGATGGGAGTAGAGCCAAATTCTACAATGTAAAAGTCAAGCATAGAGAGGGGCGTGAACGGTTGACAAAATGTCTTAGAGAGATTTAGTCTCGTGGAGTGCAATCATGAGAAGCTATAATTTCCAATGTATTCAAAAAGAGATTTCACACCTATATGACTGAGGAGGATAAGTCAATGCCCTAAAAGGTTAGCCGTCTACATGCAAAAGGTAGTCACATTCACAGGCATGCAAGATTCAATTGAACAATGTAGACGATTACATTCCAGATTCAATAATCTTGTTCCGCTCAAAATCACCCTTTTAGAAGTGCATTTACGCTCTATTGAAATTTGTGAATAGAAACAACTTTCTACCTAAACTTTCGCCACACTCACTACATCATTGAGGTTCTGATCTAATACTGTGAGAGACCAAAACTAACACAAATAGATTATATATATATTAATATTTAATTATAATATTATATATAAATATACAAGTCATAATTTAATAATAAATATATTATATAATACTAAATATTTAAAAATGTAATATTTTTTATAATTTATTCTAAATAATTTATATTAATTTAAATTATATAATATTTGAAAAAAATTAACTATAATAATTTAAAATTTAATAATAGTATAATAATATTATACATAATGTTTAATAAATTATTATTAAATTAGTAAATATTATATGGTTATTATTTAATGTTAATGTAATATTATATTAATATTGTTTAGATTATGATTAAGTTAAGGATTAGGGTTAAAGGAAGTGAAGGGTTATGATAAGGGTTATGATTAGCATTAGTTTTAGAATTAGATTTAGGGTTTTTGATAGAGATATAATTAAGCTTAGGGTTTGGATTATGGTTGGATATACAAATAAGATTCAAGTTAGTATACATATATTAAAGTTGAGTTTTCTAATAGCCTTAAAGTTAAGCTTGGAGATAGAATTTTAATTAGAGTTTTTATTAATATTATATTTTGAGATAGTAGAGTTTAAATATTACATAAATTAGGGTTATAATTAGAATTAAGATTGGAGTTAGGTTCATAGTTTTGTAATAGGGTTATTGTTTGGGTTTGGGTTACGACTTAAATATAATGAGGTTTAGTATTAAAGGTACAGTTAGATTTAGGGAGAGTTAAGTTGGGTTTGGTATTAGGGTTAAGGTTACTATTGGAGACACAATTACAATTGGTGTTAAAATTAGCATTAGAATAAGATATATTATTATTTATAATTTGTGTTATGGTTAGAAGATGGATGAAATAAGAATATAGGGTTACTCCCTTACCATATTCTATGCACAAGATGAAAAACATTAAATAAATTAATATTTAATAATATAATAGTATTTTATTATAGATTAGAATTTTTTTAATATTTTTGTAATATATAATTATACAGTTTTTTATTAATATTATAATTATATTTAAAAAAATATTATATATTAATATATTTAATTTTAGAAAAAATATATATAATTTTTATATAATTGAACCCTCATTGAACCAAAATGCCAACCTTAACCATAATTGAAACTTAATCCTAATTTTATTGTAATCCTAACCCTATATCTAGTTCTAATTCTAACTCTAACCCTAATCATAATTATAACCCTATTAACCCATTACCCCTGAGTTGGTCTAATGGTGGAGAACTTGTACTCTTGAACAGTAACCCTAATTAAACTGTAACCTTAATTGAACCATAACTCTAAGTTTAATTGAACAATAATCATACTTTTACGTTAACCCTAACCATAAGTCAAAGATTTCTCCCATAAATGTAAACCTAATTAAACTTTAAATCTAACCTTAGATGAGTTCTAACCCTAACCTTTATTTTTAAGTATATTAAAATAGAAACTTACTTTTATATGCTATCGTAAATTTAAGAAAGTTCTTTCATGCTTAGTTTTCTAAATTTTGAAAACTTCTTTTTATAATTTAACTTTTTTTATATCTTATTGTTATAAATAATAATTATTTTTTATTAAAAAATATTAAGAAATATAAAAAATATCTTGTTTTAAAAAGAACTTGAATATTTTTTATTTTTAAGTATATTAAATTGGAAACTTATTTTTTGAAAATTTTATTTTAGAAATTTAAGAATACATAATCCTTTGATATGAATCTTAATATTTTTTAAAACAATTCATTCCTTAGCTCTTAAAACAAGTCATTTTTATTTTTAAGTATATTAAATTAGAAACTTATTTTTTGAAAATTTAATTTTAGAAATTTAAAAATACATAATCCTTTGAAATGAATCTTAATCTTTTTTAAAACAATTCATACCTTAGCTCTGTAAAACAAATCATATCATAACCATTCAAATGATTTTTTAAAATTTGAAATTAATAATACCTAATATAAAATCTCTTTAGAATAGTACAGAATATTTTTTGTAGAGATAAATTTGAGATTATGGTTGGATTAGTGTTAATAGTAAGATTAGGGTTAGGGGTATGATTACGATTAGAGGTAGAATTTGGATTTGGATTGGGGTTATCATCATAATTAGGGTTAGGGTTAGGATTTGACAAAATTAGGATCAAAGATATGGTTAAGGTTAGGGTTGGGGTTAGGTTTAGAGGTAGAATTGGTATTAAGATTGGAGTTAGTATTAAGGTTATGATTAGGATTAAATATAAAATTAGGATCAAGAGTAGGGTTTAAATAATGGTTAGGGTTTATAATTAATGTTAGTTTTAGAAATATAAAGAACTTGAATATTTTTTATTTTTAAGTATATTAATTTAGAAACTTATTTTTTGAAAATTTAATTTTAGAAATTTAAGAATACATAATTCTTTGATATGAATCTTAATCTTTTTAAAACAATTCATTAAATCATTTTTATTTTTAAGTATATTAAATTAGAAACTTATTTTTTGAAAATTGAATTTTAAAAATTTAAGAATACATAATCCTTTGAAATTAGTCTTAATCTTTTTTAAAACAATTCATTCCTTAATTCTATGGAACAAATCATATCATAATTGTTCAAATAATTTTTCAAATTTGAAATTAATAATACCTAATATACAATCTTTTTAAAATAGTACAAAATATTTTATATAGCTTAAAAAACTTGAAATACTTTTAATTTCACTGTCTCTTAATTTCAAAACAAAGCCAATGTTAAGAGGGACTCAAAGAAAAGTAAATGCAAAGCACCCAAAATATAATCAAACACAAAACTCTTGCAAACAGAAACATAAGTAAATTTATAATATTTCTTAAAAATAAAAAACTTACCTAACCCTATCCCATACAAATCTTGACTCTTTGATTTTTCTCATTGCATAAAGGTGGTGATTGAGTTCCCATACATACTAAAAATATAGGCACAGGAAAATCTCTTTTAAGATATTGTGATAGATATACAAATAAAAGGGTTCTTTCACAATATTTTGAAATGTGGCAGAAGATAGCAAATAGATTGGGTGTGTTTGTTGCAGAAGGATAGATAGGATTCTTTTCACAAACCTTTGGGATTCTGAATCAAGCACCAATTGACTTATGCAGCTAACATAAAAAATCATAAATATATAATAACAAAAGAAAATTGTAACCATTGCGTACCATGAGATGACATCTCTTGTAGGCACTTTCTCAAACAAAAAATCATGCTTTGTTTATGCTTTTACCTTTTGTATACACGCCCACCAGAGTAGTTGTGAACTGCAAGGTACAATGTTAAGAAAAATCCCATGTCTTTATGCTTAGATATGTTAAAACACCATTTACTAAAAGATAAAAAATTAGTTATTTCTATTCAAAATTTATGTTTTGCTAATTGTGCACAACATGATTGCAACTGCAAGGATCCAGAGCCCAAAATCTAAAATACTAATGTCTGACAAGTGAAAAGGGAATGCAAGATTTATTATCGGTTAAAAAATATCTGAAGACTCACACATCAATAGATTCAAACGCATAGTGTGTATAAATATAATTATACATTTAAGCCCAAAATGTAAGTGCAATGATATATTAATAAAAAATGTGTTAATCATTTGCCATTTCAAAGCGCACAAAAGGATAAAATCCATCCTCTATATTGTCCTTGATTTGAAAACATATGTTGCTCCTTTCACCTGCACCAAACAAACTGAAATTTAAACCACCCATTTGATGAAGTAAGAGAAAACCCCATTACATTTGAAGCTTTGATGGATTACAAACACTGCAAAAATGCTCAATTTTGGAAAGGAGGAATATGAATAAAAGGTATTGCATATTCATCATCATCTTCTCTGCACACAGATTAGAGATATGCTTCACTAGAAGCTCTTCAAATAATGAGCCATCTTCTGAACCTTTCATTGGTACCTTTGCGTATTAGGTTTTCAACATGCACAACGGCCATTGAACTGTGTGAAAGAAAACGACAACTAAAATTTACTTAGTCCCAGAAAGATAGCGAAAGGATTACAATTAGAAATGGAGAAACTAAAAAATATATGATGCATGTTTGCTTATGAGCTCCAAATGACCGAAGGCCACAATATGTGTGAAGCCAATTTCGGAAGCGCAGCGGAGGGCAATGATAAGCGCCCTATAATTTGCAGCATTGCTAGAGAGATATCTCTGTAATCAGTAACTGTACGAATATCAAGTCTCGAAAGCTAAACATAAATGGTATCAGACCCTCTTTTTTTAAAATGCAAGCAGACAACAAAAATAAGTCTCTTGGCTAGAATGGAAATCCAAAATTTAATTTTCCTAAAACACATTCTCTATAGAAGCTAAAATAACGGGGCAATAAAAATACCACACAACGCTGGAGGAATGGAACTCATACTGCTCATGGGAAACCAGTGGAAATGGTGCAAGAGCTTGGCCATCCAAATATGAACATGATGATAAGATGAGGATCCTGCAACTGCACCAAATGGAGTGAGGATTTTATATCTGCATCCTCATCAAAACCATCAAAATTCTCAATCACATCACATCTGCAAGCACGGGTACTGCTCATCACATCAATCACGGGTATGGGAATGGGGTGTACTCTCTACACTTATAAAGAAAGCACCATTAGTTATGCCAATTCATCAAGAAAACATGTTATGCCCATCCCACTACTTGTTGGTTACAATCTCCTCCACTCCCTGTGGCTGCCAACACTGCACATCATTTTAAATGTAGTTCCAAAAACCTTATACATATTTTTGGCTATCATTGTAGACGCCTCTCGACGTAATTATTGATAAGTGTGAGTTTTATAAGTACACTTATGACTATTTATGTGTATCATGAGTTGTTGAATCATAAGTTGGACCATTGCAGATGAGCTAATAGACTTTCAGATAGTCTTATAACCTTATCACATGTGGTATCATCTACTTTGTCAGCCCTGTGTTTCGCCTTTTATCATTAGCCTTCATCATCAATAAAAGTCCTACAATCTGACATCATCATTTGCTCTCTCGGTGTGTTCTTAGACTCACGAGGGTTGGTGTTTGTAAGACACTGAGACTCTTTTAAATTGGAAGTCATTGAGTGAACACTTCTTTAGAAGCCCACAACATAGTCTTGATGGTCGGGTGTTGGCCATCGTCCCTAACCTATACCTCTAACCTTTCTCTATTGGCAGGTAAACATTATCTAGAAAGCTCAAACCAATGAAGCTAGGTCTTAAGATGTTAGGATTTAGATGAATCTTGAGCATTGATATCAACTTGGGTATCGAGGTTTATGTCTTAGTGAAAGCTTGATGAGCCATTACACCTATCAAGGTGTCAAGGGTCGCTATGATCCCATACCTCATGTCTTTTATGACATCAAAGTATGAGTTAGCTTGCCTCCCCAAACTCTTGATGTGTTTGTTGAGGTTTCATTGAAACCCTTGCTTTTAAGCTTCCCCGAAATGCTTTAACTTCTTCCCCAAAGATCATCAGGCTCCTTAGCCACAATTGAAGAACTTTCCTCCAAAACTCCAAAACTCACAACAAGACAAAGCAACAAAATTGAAACCAGAAATATTTTTGGTGACACAAGATTGCCCATGAACCTAAATGCTTCAGACACATTAGGTAAGTAAAACATTCCATGAATTTGTAACTCAAGAAGATTTTGACAAGTCTAGAGTTGGAATTCCATACAACCAATTTTGTAGCTTTCAACCAAGACGCCTCATGTGGAGCCTTACCCTTCCAACAGACCAAGTACTCCATGTACTCTTTCCTTTTGGTCTTCTTTGCCACATGGGAACCAATCATTTTATCAATTTTCTCATATTTATTTTCAGGCATTTGATTTATCATTTTGATTTGTCCTACAAATTTATATGTGTATACACCTAAAAATTGGTCTGGAGAATCTAATTAATTAAATACGACTTATGTGATTAATTATCCTAAATTCTTCTGCTATTAAATAAATAGAAATATTTATTTATATAGTTCACCTTTTATTTCTTCTATCTTTATTACATTATTTCTTCTTAATTAAATAAACGAATTTATTTAATTATCATTATTAAATTCTTCTATTATCTTAATCACATCATCATCTAAATTAAATAAACAAATTTCCGACTTTGTTTTATTTAATTATCACACTTCCTCCATATTTATTTAATTAATAAATAGACTTCTATAGTTTGTTTTATTAAATTAAATATCTTGTTGCCTAAATTGAATAAATCAAAATATTCAATGGAAATGCATTCTACAACTATTTCCTATTTTCACTCAAAATTTGCACAAATCAAATTAGATATTATATGTCTAATTTATGTCTAAATTAATTGATTCAATCTTCACAGCCAAATTTGGAGACAAATTGAAGATAAATTTGCAGGCAACTCCTTCATCCTCTTCCATCAATTCTTCCTATCATCTTGCCTAGTGTTTTCATGGGGAGGAACCATTCCCAAAATCTTTTCAATCTTCTCAATCTCTCACCATTCAATTCTCCAAATTGAATCCAAGCCTCTACTTTGTTGCCCCTATGCAAATTTGTTGTCGTGAATCTATAAATACAACCTTTCAATACAAGAAATGGACCCCAACTTTGTGCAATCTTACTCTGCAGGAAATAGAGCAATCAAGCATCATAGCAATAGCAATAGCATCAGTAGAATTTATAATCATGGTTGCATTTGAGTTTTACTGTAGCTTTCATTTATTAAGTTTAATGTCAATTTAGTTTACAATATCATCATATAGGATTAGTTTCTTACATTTTGACAACTTCTCGTTCTTCAAATTGTCATTTTAACAGTCATAGTGCTTACACAATCTGAGAGCCATAGTGGTTTAATAAATCTTTGGAGATAGAGAGCAATATGACACTTTCAATGGATTTTTGGTTTTTAATAGCTTAATTGTTGATTAAATCCATTGATATAATGTCATATTAAGAAGTGTTTCTAGTTATTTTACTTTTACTTATTTCACACTTACAATTTGGTGCCCACCGTGAGGCCTCTAACCCCATATTTCACAAAAAAAATTTGAAAAGTGTTGTACAGGATTCTCGTGTGTTCATTTTAGCGTGATCGAGAGATTTTTTGGCGCTTCCGATGAAAACTATAACGCTTATGAGGTTTGTTTTAGCGTTTTTGTATCCAAAGTAGTGCTTACACACTTTGTTTTAACACTTCTAAGGTCTATTTTAGCGCTTTTGTATCCAAAGTAGTGCTTACACACTCTGTTTTAGTGCTTCTAAGGTATGTTTTAGCACTTATGTATCCAAAGTAGCACTTACAGACTTTGTTTTAGTGCTTCTGAGGTATTTTTTAGCACTTTTGCAGTCTGTTTTAGCGCTTTGACAGTCAATCTTAAAATGGCCATATCTTGGTCATACAAAAGTCTTTTTCAAAACTTTTTTTTTGAAATGGGGTAAAATTTCATAAGCTATGCAATGGTGTAGGTATTTCTCACTTTTTGTAGAGTTAAAAGTTTCAATTTTACATTTAAAGTCAAATCACATTGTAACTTGGTCTAAGTTTTATGGTTTTTATGCTTAATCATTCATCTAACCCTTATATCTTCTTATTTCTTGATATCATCTAACATTTTGAGCATTTATTGTAAGTTTTAAGAGGAACATGGAGCATTGAAGTGAAAAAAAAAACATTTGATATCCATTGTAATAGTGTTTTCAAACACTCATGGGAAAATAACCCATCATATGTTATTTTTCATTCATGCTTTAGGACCAACTAGCATTACTTTGGGCTTAAAATTAACCATCTACACAAGCTTTGTCAAAGTTGGTTAAAAAGAACATTAGAAACTCATTGGTTTTTGGATTTGGATTAAAATAAACCAATCCTAGGATAGTCACTTGGTTTAAAATTTACCAATCCTAGGGTAGCCATTTGGTTTAAAATTTATCAATCCTAAGATAGACATCACACATTTTTCCATATCAGTTAAAATTAACACCATGACTTTTGTGAAGCAAAATCTTCACAAAGAATAGCAAAATTTGTCTTTTGGGTTTTAAAATCGAACATTGATTATTGTGCTTGTGTGGTGAATAGGCTTATGCTCTCCCCTTAACTGGGTGATCAAAATTCCAGAATCATCCTTTGATTTCGTGCAATTCACAATTTATTAAATCCTTTAGAAGGCCTGTTGTAGTGGAAAAAAGTACTCACCTTATGGGAACAACCTAAGTGGGAATGCCTAAAGCCAAGGATTCCAACCCACTATAATCAAAAGCGAGTTGTTGATGAAAGCCCAACTCGATGGAAGTGTGCAAGATAACCATCCCCAAAATCTTTGTTCTAAAGATTGGGAGGTCTCCTAAGGGAGTTTATCATTTGCCGCTCCGAATGAAAACCCTATCTACGAACCATAGTGTATAATCTAGCCGAGTCAGTAACTAGACATTGTAATACTCGCAGTGCAAGGGGAGGGAAGAATCTACCCCCAAGACAGTCACCATATAATTGCCAAGGACCGTTTGCTCAAGGGATCAAGAAATCTAACCTTGAGTACACACCTGGAAACGACAAAAACATGGGCACCCTCTAGGGGGTGACGCGGCTGTGTGAGTCAACACAATTTTAAGATGTGGGTTGTTGAGTATAATGATGACCTTTTTGACCTTAAGAGTGAGTCTGTCTAAAGTGTATTTTTGTTAAACAAACCAGTGGAAATCAAGGAGGATCATGTTTGATTCTTGAACATACACTTATTGTTTAGACTCTAGGTCTTAAAGAAACAACTATTTTACAAATGTTTGTTGTGTTTTAAAAACATTAAATCAGATAAGATCATCGTGAAAAACATAAAGAAAACAAGAAAATAGAACGCTATTGGAAACCCCTTGGAAACCCCTGTCAGACAGTTAACATCAAAATTTGGATTTTTATCAGAACATAAACTTTTCTAAATCAAAGTAGAGTCTTAAACTTGCATAAACTAGACTTTATAATTGAATTTGTTTAAATCAAACCAAGATCTACCATCCAAAAGTGTCTCAATCAAACACATTTGATTAGTAAGTTAAGTTTCACGATCAGTCATCCTAAATCAAAGAAACTAAACCATATAATCAAACTTATCAACTTAGTCTAATCAATAGAATCTATCATTCTATTTAACTTGAGTTAATATCCTTGACACTATACCAAACTAAGATCAAAAGTTTATTGAAAAAAATAACGTTTGTATTTCCATTTTAACAAGGTCACGAAGACTAAAAATCCAAAGAACATGAAATTGAAACTCAAACCACCATGGCTGAAATAGATGAGGATCAATTGAATGCTCTAGCTCATCAAATGAAAAACCTTCAACAACAAATCTGGGATATGCAAAGTGAAACAACCACATAGAGATGTTTGTTTCCAGACATTTGTTCTTATTCCTCTAACAAAAATCTTGACATGACACCCTCTCCACCAACAACTACATCATCCAAGTTTGATATCTTTGAATTTTTGAAAAAATAAAATTAGAAGCCCAAATCTCAGTCCTCAAACACAAATGATATTGAGCAATCCTATCATGTCATGCATTTATCTCCACCCACCATAAGCCAAAATAAACCTCAATATTCTTTCACTCAAGTTAACAGTTCCATCCAATCATCCTCTTCTATCATATCTTCAATATCCAATGATTCATGTCAATCTCTCAATCCAAAGCATGCTAGCATAGACTCCCCTACACATTAAGATCAAAATATTCTTTCCACTCCATCCAATGATATAAAAAAATATAACAAATTCTTCCAATCTCTGATCAAGATCCCATTTCTCAAGAATCTTATGATGATCCCCTCCTTTCACTTTTCATCCAAAATAATTCCCTTCCATCTCAAGAGACAAGTATCCTTTCGGGTTCTTCTTCCACATCATCTAATCAATCCATACCATCTCATGATTCTATTGCATCACAAGAGCATGATATTTCTTTCATCCTATCTAATGATGTCTTACCAACTGATGATCAAGACATGCTTTCTAAAAAATCTCATGATTCCCTTCCTCATCAAGATCATGATATGCTTCCATTCAAGGACACCCTTTCATCCCATGAAGATGTTTATCCTTCTCATGATCAAGATATGCCTTTCATACCACTTCATAATTATTCCATACTTAATAAAGGACAAGCTACTTCCTCTCCTACACCTCATGATCCTTTTCCAAGTCAAGATCAAAACACCCCATCATCCCCATGTCAAGAGCCTATCACACCTATTCAAGATATCCATGAACCCCACACCTATAAATTGGGATCCTCCACCTTTATCCATTCTGGTTTACTTCCAACACCTATCCTCTCATCCATATCATATCCTCCCCAAAATGGACTCGCGTCTTGTTTCACGAACAATACATATCCCATTGGTAAACTAATGTGTCAAAGTATGAATTACAAAGGAAAAGGATTAGGCCTTCATGAACAAGGTATCCTAGAACCCCTTTCTATTCAAAGAAACCCATATCACCACGGCCTTGGTTATACACCTAAGTGTCCTAGTTCATCAAACCTACCATCTATCTTAGGTCCTCATCCTAATCCACCAAACATACCATCTATCCTAGGTCTTCATCCTAGTCCATCAAATCTTCCCTCTATCCTAGGTCCATATCCTATTTCTCAAGAACAACAAAGGCACACATCCTTGATGCCCTTTTAAAATTATACCCACATTAACTCATCCATAATACCTCCATATCATTCATCTCAATCCACCCCTCCCATTGCTCTTGGAAGCAATTTGGATGCCAAATATCAAGAGATTCTATATCAAAATCTGCATGTATCAAAGGATCAACATGTCTCCTCGAAGAGACATGCAAAAATAAAATAAAAATTGATCCAAAATCAAAAGAAAATTTCAAAAGGCTACAAAGGCCCATCAAAGTAAAAAGGAAATTTTCAAAGACCACAAAGGTCCATAAATCAAAAAGAAAAATGTCAAAGGCCACAAAGGCCCACAAAGAAAAAATCAAAGTCAAAAGTTATGTGGATTCCTAAAAGTCTCATAGAAGCAATAAAATCTAAATTGGCATCCAAATTTGATAATCCAAAAGCTTCCTCCAATTTTCCATCTAATAACCTATCACCTTCCAAATCCATTTTTACTCCATCACTCCACCACCCTTCAAGGTGTGTGCCAATGGTGATCTTTCCATCCTTTCCATCTATCCATCAATAGGCCTTCCAACCTCCTATCCATTATCCAACATTCATCCCCCATCATTCTCCTTTAATCCAAACCTTTGCATAAATTCTTAGATTCTTCGATCATATCATTAATCTGCCAACATTTAGGAGTCTAATTCCCATTTTCCATGGTTTATTAGAGGGATATTTGGTTGTGAAACTTGATGCTTAAGTCCTTCCTCCATTTCCCTATCATCCATATTCCTCTTGCACTCTACACTTAGGGACAAGTTTCGTCCATCTTATCATTCATGGTCATTATCCTTTCTATGCTCATTCCTTACATTTCCACCTTTGATATTAACAAGGTTAAGGATCTTCTTGAACATCATATATCTTATCCTATACGCTTTATCCATATCTTTCATCTTATCCATATTCCGTCATTCTTACTATACATCCTTTCTTCCTTTCCTTGGTCTTGATAAGGAATAGGGGAAAAACACTTGGGCCTTGTATCTTTATCTTATCTAGTTGATCTCAATCATTCCATTCATTATTTTTATCCTTGATTTCTTCCATTCCATATCTCCTTGCTTATCAAAATCCATGTCACCATGTCCCTTTGCGACCTTGAATCTTATCATGCAAATCATATTTAAGCCCACCTAAAAAATATTGTCCAATCCTCAGATCTTTTGTCAATCAATCATCAAAAATCATCAATATTATCATCATCATGTCTTATGGAATCAATCATTCCTCGCATCTTAATCAATCAACCATTATCATCTTTTGACAAGAGATATGTTGCTAGTGTGACATGTTTTGCAGTGAATCTTTCATTTTGATCTATCATTTATCCATGGTTGCATTACCCTTATTGTGGGGCATCTTGTTCCTTCAATCAAGCATATCATCCCATTTCATCTTAAAATATCTTGAAAAATACAAAAAAATCATAAAATCTGAAAAAGGTGCAATAAAATCTCAAGTACATATCATTGCAATATGGTCATGTCTCACCCTAGCTTGGAGGAAAATTCATAATCTTACTGGGAGCAATAAAACTTCAAATAGACAAACAACATGAAACAAACGCAACAAAAACAATGATCGAAACACAACCCAATATGAGACATCAATCACCATCAGAAACACATTAGCCATCCACATCAAATCAAAAAATCCCAAAAATAGGTCAAATAGTCAATCTCAAAAATCCAAAAAACATGTCCGTGTCAGTCGAACTACGTGGTCTCTGCATGTATAACATAGATAAGGCTAATCTTTGATCTGCCCCCGAGGCCCCTAGGATAGGTCTTTAGGTTAGGTTTGGTCCAAAATCTCAGAAAATCAAAATCCAAAAGGGATGATCTAATCTGAATAATGATTGAAATACTTTAAGCAAAGGTTAGATAGATGTACTTTGATCATTGTTACCATTTCTTTGGAGCAACTCGATGATGTATTGAACTAGAGAAGCTAGGAAGGAGAATGATATTTTCTTTGTCTACTATTTGTGAATTAATCATAATTACAATGTGAATTGTCACGGGAAGTGCTCTACAAAGTATCATGGATGGCATTCCAATTCACATAGGAAAGTGATTAATTCTTGTCTGATTTATGCAAGAAATGCTCGGGTCATCTCGGTTTAATTATACCTTGATGCTTGTGTTCACTTGCAATATCAAAAATCATGAAAGTCATACTCAGGTCATCATGGTATAAATTATACCATTGATGCTTGTACTCACTTTCAACATTTTTAAAGCTCTATGATGATACAAAGCACAATAAAAGTACTGTTAAGATGCCAATGCTTGCATATGTAGATTTTCATGGTTAAATTAGATTGCATTCATATTAGTTTTGCATCTGCATTATAGATTTTCCACATCGACTTATAATATCTATATCAACTTGCGCTAGATGTAGAATCATGTCCCACATCTTTGTGAAGAACTCTAAAATCCTCCTATGATCATAACATATCGCAAATAAGCAATATTATCAATCAATCAGCCTATCAATCTAATCGACTCTGGTGAGACTTTGATCAAATCTCGTGAGCGACTATCATTAAACCTCTCCTATCATGAGGTCAATCAATCAATCTATTATTGAACCTCGCCTATCATGAGGTCAACCAATCAATCAATTATTGATCCTCATCTATCATGAGGTCAATCAATAAATTAATCAATGAACCTCACCTATCATGAGGTCAATCATCAATCTATCATTGATCCTCGCCTATCATGAGGTCAATCAATCAATCAATCATTGAATCTCATCTATCATGAGATCAATAATCTTCTAATCTATGAGGATCATCAGTCAATATTGAATCAAAGGTTGACACGATCGAAAATCATCAAACATAAGGAGGCTTAATACAAATTCATCTAGGGCCAAACTTTCTTCATCATTATTGGGAGATAAATTATTTCTTCATCAAACCATTAGAAAATTGAAAATTTTGAAAAATACAAAAAAAATCAAAAAAATCATTAATTAATCTCCTGAGGGAGCATATTATCATCAATCACCTGAAAAATCAATGTTTGGGGCATATTGAAAAAAATTCGTCGATACTAGCAGCAACAACAAAAATTTATTTGAAGCAATGTGTAAACACATCACTTCAAAGAGGGGCAAAATGTATACACCTAAAAATTGGTCTGGAGAATCTAATTAATTAAATACGACTTATGTGATTAATTATCCTAAATTCTTCTACTATTAAATAAATAGAAATATTTATTTATATAGTTCACCTTTTATTTCTTCTATCTTTATTACATTATTTCTTCTTAATTAAATAAACAAATTTATTTAATTATCATTATTAAATTCTTCTATTATCTTAATCACATCATCATCTAAATTAAATAAACAAATTTTCGACTTTGTTTTATTTAATTATCACACTTCCTCCATATTTATTTAATTAATAAATAGACTTCTATAGTTTGTTTTATTAAATTAAATATCTTGTTGTCTAAATTGAATAAATCCAAATATTCAATGGAAATGCATTCTACAGCTATATCCTAGTTTCACTCAAAAGTTGCACAAATTAAATTAGATATTATATGTCTAATTTATGTCTAAATTAATTGATTCAATCTTCACGGGCAAATTTGGAGACAAGTTGAAGATAAATTTGTAAGCAACTCCTTCATCCTCTTCCATCAATTCTTCCTATAATCTTGCCTAGTGTTTTCATGGGGAGGAACCATTCCTAAAATCTTCTCAATCTTCTCAATCTCTCACCATTCAATTCTCCAGATTGAATCCAAGCCTCTACTTTGTTGCCCCTGTGCAAATCTATTATCGTGAATCTATAAATACAACCTTTCAATACAGGAAATGGATCCCAACTTTGTGCAATCTTACTCTTCAGGAAATAGAGCGATCAAGCATCATAACAATAGCAAAAGCATCATAGAATCAATAGAATTCATAATCATGGTTGCATCTGAGTTTTACTATAGCTTTCATTTATTAAGTTTCATGTCAATTTAGTTTACAATATCATCATATAAGATTAGTTTCTTGCATTTTGACAAATTCTCGTTCTCTAGATTGTCATTTTAATAGTCACAGTGCTTACATGATCTAAGAGCCATAGTGGTTTAATAAATCTTTGGATATAGAGAGCAATATGACGCTTTCAATAGATTTCTGGTTTTTAATAGCTTAATTGTTGATTAAATCCATTGATATAATGTCATATTAAGAAGTGTTTCTAGTTATTTTACTTTTACTTATTTCACACTTATAGTATGTATGGGGTAAGTGCAAAAAGATGGGGGGCCAAAAAGGGGCTTAAGTGGCCACTTTTTTTTTTTTTTCTGAAATCAAGAAATATTGACCTTGGACGTGAAATTGAGGATAGTTACACTCAAAAATTTGAGATGCAACAAAAACAAGGATCGCAGTGCTCCGAGTCTACTTTCTAAACCACTAATTTATTTTGAAAATGGTTGAGATTAAGGGGTTCAAAAGAGGGGCGCACAAAAATTGGTGTTGTTTTTGTCAGGAAAACATAACATAGCAACTTTTGTATGTCCCTAGCACAGTGAACTTTTTTTTAGTATTTTTAAAATCGCTCGAGTGATAAATTAGTTAATAATATGTAGTTGATGCATGATTTTTCTGATAATTTTTTAATGAATATTTGATTTTTTACTAATTTTCTAAGTGGACACTTCCTGAAAAATAGAATTTTGGTTGTGCTACCCCTACAAATTTTGGAAACTAATTGAATTTTTTTATAAAAAAAAATTGTAGAATGGAGTCTAGTTTCTAAAAATGTAATTTATTTTAAATTTCAATGAACGGTTAATTTATAACGAAAAAAATACCAAACACTATTTTTTTCCAAAACAAAAGACACACAAACAAAAGAAATTATAGATGAAAGGCTTAACATTGTCAAAAAGTGAAAAAAAAATACATCGTTGGATAGCCAAGAGAGAACCTAACATTACCTAGGTGTTTAATTTGTTCGACATTGAAACACGTGCAATCCTGACAGTGAGCATGAACCCAATTATGTGAAATATTGTAGAATTTGCAAAAACACGTCTCTAGTTGTTGGGAAGGCCCTCCAAGCCTTTGGGTTGGTATTCCAAGGAAAATACCAAACCTAAGGCTTGGGGATTCCCAAAGCAAGATATAACGCAAGTGCATGATAATGCGCTCGCATTATATCTTAGTTTTGACATGGTTTTTTGCATTTGTGCAGGACATGTGTAGTAAGACATAATGCGAGCATAGTGTAATGTGCTCACATTATGTCTTGCTTTATGTTAAATGCTACTCTATTGAATGTATGTTTATATATTTGTATGTTTGTATGCACATGTATATTTGTATGTCATGTATGTATGTATGTATGTATGTATGTATGCATGGTTGTACGTATGCATGTATGTATGTATCAATGTATGTATGTATGCCTCTATGTATGTAAAATTGTATCTACATATATACATGTATGCTTGTATGTATGTAAGATTGTATGTACATATGTATTATGCTTGTATGTATGTATGTATGTATTTATGTGTCTTTAGAGGGAGGGAGATTTTTAAGAGAGAGAGAGAGAGTTGTCTAGGTAGGGGGGAGAGAGAGAGAGGGAGAGAAAGAGAGAGTTATGTAGGTAGGGTTCCAAAGGGAGAGACTTGAGAGTGTGAGGGCGGTGAGAGGGAGAGACTTGAGAGATAGGTAGTGAGAGGGAGTGGGAGAGAGAGGGAGTGTGAGAGTGAGACCTGAGAGAGGGAGAGGGTGTGGGAGGGAGTGACCTGAGAGAGGGAGAGATAGAGGGGGGTGGAGTGAGAGGGACTTATCTAGGTAGGGTGGGAGGGATAGATAGAGAGAGGGGGGAGAGAGAGAGAGTTACCTAGGTAGGGTGCCAAAGGGGGAGACTCGAGAGAGAGGGAGAGAGAGGGAGTGGGAGAGAGAGGTGAGATGTATAAATAGAGATAAAAGGATAGGGGTTGAGGGTATAACATTGAGGGATTAGGGTGGAGGACCTATAGGGTTGATGGTTTAGGGTATTAGGGTTGAGGGTTAAGGGATTAGGGTTGAGGGTAGAGGGTTGAGGGTAGAGGGTAGAAGGTTTAGGGGTTTAGGGTTGAGGGTTGAGGGTAGAGGGTTTAGGGTATAGGTTTGAGGGTATATGGTTGAAGGATTAGGTTGAGTGTCCAATGTAAATGGTAGAGGGTATAGGGGTTGAGGGTTTAGGGTTTAAGGGTTGAGAGTTGAGGGATTAAGGGTTGAGGGTTGAGGATTTAATGTATATGGTAGAGGGTAGAGGGTTTAAGGGTTGAGGGTTTAAGGTTGAGGGTAGAGGATTGAGGGTATAGGGTTGAGGGTCTAATGTATAGGGTAGAGGGTATAGGGGTTGAAGGATTAGGGTTTAAGGGTTGAGGGTTGAGGGTTGAGGGTAGAGTGTAGATGGTTGAGGGTTTAAGGGTTGAGGGATTAAGGGTTGAGGATTTAGGGATTAGGGATTAGGGTAGAGAGTTTTCTTGGGTTTAAGGGTTTAAGGGTTGAGGGATTAGGGTTGAGGGTAGAGGATATTGGATTGAGGGTAGAGGGTAGAGGGTTTAGGTTTTAAGGGTTGAGGGTTGAGGGTTTAGGGTTTAGGGTTGAGTGTTTAAGGGTTTAAGGATTGAGGGTTTAGGGTTGAGGGATTAGGGTAGAGAGGGAGGGATGGATGGATGGAGAGATGGAGGGAGAAGTGAGATAGAGAGAAGGAGAGAAGAGGAGGGAGGGACAAATATATATGAGGGTTGAGGATCCAATGCATAGGGTAGAGGGATGAGAATTGAGGGTAGAGGGTTTGTTGGTTAACATATTTATCACCTAACCCTATATTCTCACGCCCACTAAGGTGACAAATGTAACCACAATTGAATCAGTAATAATATAATTTCCAGACTAATTCTTTGCTTATTTTAAAAGGTGACAACTACCTTCATTTGACATTCAATGAATAATTTTTAACTAATGTTTCTTTTAACTAGAAAGCAAGTGAAGGAAGGGGCTTTTAACCATAAAGATTTAAAGGCATTCATTGACTTCATATGATAAAACTAAAAATACTCCACAACTAACGTTAAATTAAATATCACCACAAAATCCTTATTAACAGATAAACGATACTACAGTGATGCAATAAATCAAATCATTTATCATTCCAATAATAGATCATACATTGGTTGAACATTCAACATAAGCAAAACAAATTCATACACCATAATTCAAAGATTACGAATGCATAAATTCCACTATTGTTTTCTATATCAGAATAATAGAAAACAATAAATCAAGATAACAAAGTTTTGCTCTAATGATTAAATCAAAGTTTTCCCAAAAGATCCAATTCCTACCAGCCAAACCCATATTTAAAGCATATGCTAATTGTCTTTGGTAACGATTTCCTAAAAGTAGCCATACTGAATAAAAAGAAAAGTCTTAAACTTAAAAGAGCCAAATTAAAATAAAATATCATGAAATACTAAAAATAACTAAGCATCATTTCCCTCCGCCTCAGCCTCTTCATCTTCTAGATTCTCGACCGCTCCTTGATGCAACAATTTTTCTTGTGCCTTCATCCCAGATTTGTAGTCTTTGTACCTGGTAATAATTGCAAATATTTCTTTACTTCCCGGTGTTACAGTGATCTATAGTTCTATTCTCCATTTGGCTAGAGCAGCCTCAGACTCATTTAGAGCGTTAGACGTCCTATTTGCTTAAGTTTTAAAGGAATCGAGGTAGACTTGCAATCTATTGAGTTTTGAGAAAGATTCTTTGGTTGTCATGGCAGGATCTTTTATCTCCTTGTTGAATACTTTTTTGAATTTCAGGAAAATTTCATTTGAATCCATAATCTTCTCATCAAACTCATCAGTTATATCTACTTTTAGGTCATGAAAATTACCTTTAATCTCCACCAGCATGTCCAGATACCTTTCGAGCACTTCAGAAATCTCCTTTACCAGGTTGTCATAAATGCTTAATTTCCACTTCAATGAGTCTGACCAAGAAGGATCTAACTCCTTTGGGTCATTCACAATTTGGTCATTGATCAATTTCATTTGATCCATGGAAATCAACTCTTTCATTTCTTGAGAGAGCACGTAGAGGCTATTTTGATCTTTTTTGACCTGTTGTAACTTTGTCATCAATTCCTTCGTTTTATCAACAATCTGAGTGTAGAAAAGCACATATCTACTAATAAAGAGATGATTTCCTAAGAAATTTCATCTATCCATTCACTAGCGGCTTTGGAATAGCTCAGATTCTTTTTGATTAATTGCATTGTAAACTCATCAATAAATCCTACTTGAGAACTTGAGGCTCCACTGGATATAGAAGGGGGGACCAAAGAAGAAATAAAGTTATTTAAATCAAGGACTTGAGATTGCATTTTCACATTTTCCTTTCTTTCTTCCTTTGCCCGCTTAATCAAGGCATTGACTGAATAATTAGTGTGGTATGCATCACCTTCAAGTGTTTGAGGTCCCATATCAACATGTGTGATTTTGTAATCGGCCTCTATTATCTCATCATCATTTAAATCCTTTATAGGATCTACAATTTCCAATATTTGATTACTAGAAGTAGGGTTAGTCAACATTCTCAACATTTTCTGAGCTTTCTTTGGTCTTGAGGAAGTCTGGAGCAACTTTGCAACTGTATCTACTCCAACTATTGTTGTAGGAGTATATTTTCTCTTTTTCTCTATTGCCTTTTTCAGCCATACCGGGGAAGCTTCTACCAAAATGGAATCCTTACTTCCTTGAACAATTTCTTTAGACTCACCAGGAGTGATGGGTATATTCTCCACCGGGGAAGAGGGTACTTAAGACAAAGGAGGAAAGGTATTGTCTTCAACAATTTGCTTAAAAATGGCATCAAAATCCTCAGACACGTGTTTTGTTTGACTGTTCTTCTTTTTAAGAGTAGGGGTAGATATGCTATCCTGTTCGCATACCGACTTCAATTTAGCCATCTCTTCAGGCTTCTTACCATCACCCCTGGATTGTGAATTTGTGCTTGAAGACCTGGTAGCCAATCTCTCTAATGATGTACTCTCTGCAACAGTTTGAGCAAACCTCTGTTCATTTTTCTAAGATGATTTTGGTTCTTGAGTAGAACCTACAGTCTATCGCCATTTCCCCTCTAACCAGTCTTGAGTTCTTTTCAACACTAAGGCAACTCGTATATTCATGTTCAAAACCTCATTTTTACTCCAGTCAACCTTGGGATGAGATTTATCGGACAATATTTCATATTCTGGGTCAATGACCATTGAATCTTCAGTCGCACTTTCAGGAATTTGGATAGAAAGACCAAAAACTTGTATTTGCCTGAGGGTTAACCTCATATAATCTCTTTTCAAAACCTTGTTTTCATCAACACAATCTTCCCAAAATTCCTCAATAGAAGACTGATTCTAATATGAACTCCCTCCATATAAATTTTGTCTCATGAAACCCTTGCTATCAAAATTATCCCTAATGAATAAATGTTGGAGGTTTATTCTTTAAGAATTCCTTCAGCACATTTAGCCATCTAATTATTTTTACACGTGAAGGAAGGAGTTGTCAATGGGAAAACATACCCCTGCTTCCCCATATTCATGTACTTTACATTCACCATGGCCATTTGTCTATAGACCTCCAGGAACACCAGCAAATCCTTTGGATATCTAGGCAATTTTAATGGGGATTTCTCATAACCTCCTATCCTCAGGAGGAAAACTTCTCAAATTGGATATAGAAACTTCCAAACTTTGATACTGAAGACATCAACTCGAGAGAAAGATGCATTTCAGGGTTTCCATCTTTCCTTACAACTTCCATCAAGAATGCATAATTGACAAGGAAAAAATCTCCCATTCCAACTTGCTTGGTAAACTGTGGATAACACTTATATACAGGCATGCCAAAAGTTGGAGGTACCTGCGGCTTTAATCCTGGCCAAAATGATCTTTGACTAGCTATAATGTATATTAAGCAAGAACACAGATGAAAGGTAGCAGTTTTCTAGAAATTGACTAATTGTTCATTCAAATGAAAGCAAATTATCTTAGCCTTAATGATACAATCTATGGGTGGATTAACGTTACCAGCAGCATATGAAATTTCTATTAGAGATACAATCTATGGGTGGATTAACGTTACCAACAACATATGACATTGCTATTAGAGCAAAAAACAGCCTTATACAGGCTGATAAAATTGCACCAAGGCCTCCTATGCCGATATTTCTAGATATTCATCCCTTTATGCCTATTAATTTACCATCTATTGACCCACTTCTAGTTGAACCAGCCTTAGGCTATCAACCAAATGTTTAGAATGGTTCTTTTCCAGTACAATCAGACTTTCAAGAGCTTAAGGGTACTTAGCAGAATATGGCAAAGTTATTGCAGACAATTAGCAATGGCTTAGTGAGGCTTAAGAGGTAACAAGGTCAAAATTTTAGGCCTTATCAAGCACCTTTCCAGCCTAACAGACCACCTTATTAGGCAAATAATCAAGGACAAAGAAGGAATTTCAATCCTAGGCCACCATACAATCATAATTAGAATGTTGTTAGCTCTTCTAAGGAGCTTGTACCTATTCAAAATGATTTGGCACAGGATTACGTGTGGTGTTATCTGTGCAATCAACCTCACAATCAAGCCACATGCATGAGCGAAGTAGTTAATCGGGCCTTGATGGTACAGAGCAATTATGTAGCTACAAAAAATACAGTAAAAGATAGCAATGATCAGAATGATCAAACACAGCATGATGATATGGATGTTGCCATGATGAACTGGCAAGGGAATGAATTATGTGGAGTTAATCATGCACAAGGTCAAAATCAATCAGCCACTTCTATTGCAGTGAATACAAGATCCAAGAAAAGAGCATTTAACCTTAGACAACAGGCTGATAAAGATAAACAACAAGTTGTTCAACATAAAATCAAGTTCCAGCAGTTGGAAAAGAGCAACCACAACCCTCTTCTTCACAAAATGTCCAAATTTTACCAAGAGGACAACCTGAGACTGGTAAAGAGTAGTAGAAACAAGCAGAACCTGCTAATGAACAGCCAAGAACTCAACCAGTTCCAATACAGAAGGAGGTTGTTCCTAAAATTCACCAAAAGGTTAGTGGTTCTTCTTTCAATATTGTAGAACATATGAAAAAGACTATTTTTAGCATCACCATGTTGGACGCATTACACCATCCTAGGCAGAAAGAAAGCCTGCAAGAGGTATTATCTAATATCTCCATTTCAGACAGGTCTCTTCAAAACCAACCAAGTGTTCTTGCAAACAGTTCAAATCACAAGAAGGAGTAACCAACTCAAGAGGTAAAGCCACCACCTTTTTATGTCAGCTTGATAATTGGTTATAATATAGTGCATAATTGCATGATAGATTCGGGAGCAAGCAACTCAATTATGCCTAAACAACTGGTAGACAAGTTAGGACTTGAGTATGAACCATTGTCAAAAGGGGTAGTTCAATTGGATGGCAAAGTAATTAAGTCTGTAGGAGTTATAAAAAATATGCATCTTACATTACATGCATGTCTGAACTTTCAAATTCCACAGGACATATATATTATTGATCTACCACCTTATTTTGCTATATGCCTGTCTAGAGATTTCACTGCAAAATTAGGTGGTTATCTATCATCAGACTGGTCACACATGTTTTTCAGAACCCAATACGGTACTAGAGTCACTATTAAATCAGAACCACATGCTAAATACCATATCGAGCCCTATGTGCTAAATCCCATAAATGCAAACCTAGCTTTCCATGATCAGAAGGATCAATCCATGACCCCCGACCCCACTATACCTATAGAAGGAATACCTAACATAAATTTAGATGAGTGGGCTGAGAATCACGAGGTTGACCTGTTCAGTCTCATGGACGAAGTAGGTTTGGGAATTTATATGATTTAGGAGCCCGATGTAACTATTCCAAATCTAGTCAAGCAGAAAAAATAGCAAAAACAACAAACTGATAAGCTTTGGAAGCTGTACTTCAATGGATCTAGGAGTAAGACAGGTGTTGGTGGAGGAGCAATGCTCATTTCAGCTAAAGGAGACAGGTATTACTCAACTTTTAGATTTTCTTTCAGTTGTTCTAATAATGTTGTTGAGTATGAAGCATTGATACATAATTTAGAGTGGGCCAAAAAATGGAAAATTAAGTGTTTACAGGTGTTTGGTGATTCTGAATTAATAGAAAATCAAGTTAGAAATCTGAATTTAACAAAAAATGATTTGCTGAAATTGTATAAACATTGTGTTTGGGACTTAATTGAAGAGTTTGATGCATTTAATTTGTAATCAATACCAATAAATCAGAACAGGCAAGCTAATAAACTTGTTGCCATAGGATCACAGTTTGACATTCCAACTAAAATTCACAACGTGGAAGTGTAGCAATATGTGAAGGTAGTTGTCAGACCATCAGTACCTGATAATAATGTAAGTTGGCAAATTTTTGACAGTGATGAGCAGATAATTCACTTTCTGATGGAAGAAGCATAATTTTTTGCTGGAAACCAGCGAAAATTTGATCAACAATATGGTGATCAGATCATGCAACTAAAGTCTAACAAGCTTCCAAAGGGGCTAGTAACCCTTGAATCCATTTTCAACACTAATGATCAGGTTAAAAAAGATAAATCCGGTATC
The DNA here is from genome assembly GCA_007115665.2 of Sequoiadendron giganteum. Classification (NCBI taxonomy): domain Eukaryota; kingdom Viridiplantae; phylum Streptophyta; class Pinopsida; order Cupressales; family Cupressaceae; genus Sequoiadendron; species Sequoiadendron giganteum. The sequence goes on along the minus strand of CM021101.1, from coordinate 743,088,086 downwards.
ACAGTGAAGCAGGAGCATTACAAACCAATTGAGATATTCAAAGACAAGCTCCTTAAGCTTGGTAAAGTCTATACAAAGGAGGAATACCAAGCCTTTGTCTAGCTTTTCCAAGAATTCAGTGACATTTTCGCTTGGGAATATGGAGATATGAAGGGTTTTAACCTTGAGTTAGCTCAGCATACCATTGAGTTGGAACCCAACGTGAAACCAATCAGACAGAAGCAAAGGCCCCTGAATTTGAAGTTAGAACATATGATGAAAATAGAATTGAACAAGTTGATTGAGGGTAGTATCATTTTCCCAATCAAACACACTTCTTGGGTATCAAACCCGGTGCCCGTCAGAAAGAAGAATGGAGAGATAAGATTGTGCGTTGATTTTTGTGATCTAAACAAAGCTTCACTTAAAGATCACTATTCGTTGCCTTCAATGGAGCAAATATTGTAGGTTGTTTCAGGATCAGAAAGGTTTTCATTACTAGATGGATATTCAAGTTATAACCAAATATTGGTTAAAGAGGAAGGCGAGTATAAGACAACCTTTACCACCAAATGGGGTACTATGGCTTACAAAAATATGTCGTTTGGATTGTCAAACGCAGGAGCCACCTTTCAGAGAGCAATGGATATTGCTCTCCAAGGTTTGATAAACAAGTTTGTTCTTGTTTACTTGGATGATATCATTATTTTCTCTCAAAATACTAATGAACATTTTGGTCATCTTAGACAGATTTTTGAGAGATGCAGAGAGTATGGAGTTTCTTTGAATCCAAAGAAAAGCATTTTTGCTATTCATGAGGGTAAGCTTCTAGGTTACATTATTTCTAAAGATGGTATTTCTATTAACAGAACGCATTGCAACCATTTTGGCTTTACCACTTCCTACTCACAAAAAAGGTTTGCAGAGCTTTCTAGGCAGAATAAACTTCGTTAGGAGATTTATTCCTAACATTGCAGTGTTGCTGCAACCTCTCACAACCATGTTAAAAAAGAATATGCAGTTCAACTGGACAAAGGAGGGTAAGAACAACTTTGAACAGATTAAAGAGGCACTTGCAGCAACCCCAACTCTTATAAATCCAAACTTTGAAAAATATTTTATACTATATGTATTTGGTAGTGTTGATATAATTTCTACCATGTTATGTCAGTAGAATGATCAAAGACTTGAACAACCCATAACATTTTTTAGTCAAGTCTTGCATGATTATGAAACAAGGTATTCGTTTGTTGAGAAACATGTGCTTGTTGTAGTGAGAAGTCTCAAAAAGTTTAGACATATATTGTCTAATAATAAAATACATCTACTAGTAGCTCACCTAATAGTCAAAGAATTTTCATTGAATAAAGACATTAATGACAAGCGAGCAAGCTAGATAACCAAAGTCATGGAGTACGATATCAACATAAAGGTTACCAAGCTTGTTAGAGGTAAGGGTCTGTGTGAATAGCTTGTAGAACAAGAACATAGCAGCAATGAAGAAGTCACTATAGTCCTTAATAATGAAGAAGAACTTGTTGTTCCAGCTAATTCAACTGATTGGATCCATCAAATGATCCATTACTTGCATACTTGAGATTGCCCAAAAGGTATGGACAAGTCTAAACAAAGGTATTACAGATTACAGGAAATTCCATATGCAGTAATAGATGGTATTTTATATAAAAAAGGATTTCAATGGAGTATTCCTTAGATGTATTAACCCTGATCAGATTGAAAGAATTCTAGAGGAATTCCATGATGGACCTGCTGGAGGTCATGTTGCACCACGCACTACAACCTTGAAAATTATGAAAGAAGGGTATTATTGGCCAGATCTTTTCAAAGATGCTCATGCTTATGTCATAAAATGTGCTAAATGTTCACTATTTGCAAGAAAATAGAAGTTAGCAGCCCTACCCCTGAATCCAATTCAGGTTGAGCAGCCATTTGGAAAATGGGGACTTGACTTCATCGGTCCAATTAACCCACCGCCAAGTGCAGGGCACAAGAGGATCTTGACAACGACAGATTGCTTCACGAAATGGATAGAAGCAGTTGCTTTGAAGGATGCAAATGAAACATCGGTTTTAAACTTCTATCAAGACATAGTTTCCAGGTTTGGTACACCTGAATCTATCATTTCAGATAATGCTTTAGCCTTTATTGGTTTAAAAGTGTCAGATTGGTCAGTGAAGAATAACATTTATCTGAATAGTTCATCCAATTATTACCCCCAGGGTAATGGACAAGCGGAATCAAAAAATAAAAATCTGATTAAGATCATTAAAAAGACTATTGAAGATAATTAGAGGTCATGGCATGATAAACTTAAATTAGCCCTTTGGGATGATAGAGTTACACCAAAATGATCAACAGGTTTTTCACCATATGTTTTGGTTTATGGAAAAGAGGTCAAGCTACCTATTTCAATAGAGTTACCAACTTTAAGCTACATAAGAGAACTGGAGTTACTTGAGGAACAACCAATGCAGCTCAAGCTTGCTAAATTAATAGAGTTAGAAGAAACCAGAAAAGAAGCTTTCAGGAAGCTCCAGATTCATCATTCTCAGATGAAGAAAATGTTTTACAGGAAAGCAATAGCTAGAGTCTTCAATGAGGGTGATTTAGTCTTCAAATGGGATGAGTTAAAGAGCATACCCAACAAACATACCAAGTTTGATGCCATGTGGGATGGGCCATACATTATCACATCAAAGAAATAACATAACGCTTTCCAGCTCTCAAGGCTGGATGGAGAAGTGTTTCCAATCCCCATCAACGAGATCCATCTCAAACAGTGCTATTAAGCATTTAGTTTGCTTCTATAAATAGTAGTGTAGTTTCAGTTTCAGTTTTGTTTTCAATAAGTGCCCCATAGCACATTTTTAGTTTAGTATTGTTATGCTTTCAATAAAGTGCAATCATTGCACAGGGTTTTTAGATTATGTCATATGCAGAGTTGTAGTAGTTTCTTTCAGTTTGTTTGTTTTGAAGTTGAGTTATAGAGGTTTTTCAGAAGGAGAAAGAAGAAAGAGTTTGACTCCATGCCCAATGAATTTGAGAGGAAACTAGTCTGATATGTTTACCAGGCAAGCATCCAACATAATTCACCAAGATGTTACCAAAAATTTCACTACAACTCATTTTGGTTGAGCAAACAGTGTTTGTTATATTTAAAAGTGAAAGGTACACATTTCTTATGGTGATGTTTCAGCTTAATGATTTCAATTGTTTTGCAATATATTACAATACAAAAAATAAAATTGAAACATTGCATGATATGCTATTTTTATTCATATGAAAATGAAAATGATACATTTAAATGAAGCATAGGTCATTTCTTTTGGCATTTTAAAACAAAAAAGTGTTTACATATCCCACACAAGCCGTGGGATTAACTTCTTTTGATTTGCCAATCAAATTATTGGTGCATGAAGGAAAGTAAACTATACAACTGAAAATAAAGAAGGTATAAGGTAGAAAGTGATTCATCATTGCCTGGAATGATGAATCATTGACAAGTTGAAGCTTTCAGTTGTGACTCTGAATCGATCCAGCTCCAAGCTCTGAATGCACCTGCAAGTATGATAGAAGTAAGGTTAGAGAAATGAGAATCAAATCCTACCATATGCCTACGTTATCAATAGAAATATAGCGTACACTTGATTAGGCATCCATCAGATGATTTCATTGTTCAAAGGCATAAAAATCAAGAGGAAGCTTTCAGCTTCAGTTATTTTTCTAACATGTTTGTTCATTGTGTAGGAACAGGTTTATTATGTTCGTGATCATTTTTATCAGATATGTGGAGCAAAATGGGCTCCCAGAAGGGTTGAGCCCAACATATCACGAGGACACTCTCTTATTTACACATGAGAGTTATCAAATTTCATAACAGTCATTAAGAGAAGCTGTTGTAACCAAGAAGAGATTCAGAAAACAGTTGGAGCACGCATAATATTGCTCATCATGCTAAAAGAATGATCAAAACATGTAAAGAACTCATCAATTTCATTAATGTCCCGTTTCAGCTATGCTTTACATTTTCACATTACTTTTAAATGAAGCATAAAGCCTCTTTACACTGAAGAGAAACAAAGTACTCAAACATTGGAATGTTTTTCATAACTTCAAAAGCATATACACAGTCTATAAAAGAGATAGGAGGAGCATGTATGCAATAATCAAAGGTATAGTTTATAAAGATATGCACAGTAATATCTAATGATTAAAGTACAAGAACAAAGAGGGCAGTCCATTGTGAGAGCCATAATGAGGCTTGCATAATAGCATGGTGAGTAAGCTTTAGGTACTAAACACTCATAAGAAAGCTATCATAAAAGCAACTCATAGCAACAGTTTTCAATTCAACATGCTTAAAATAGTTTGAATAGTTTCATAACGATAACACTGCCCCATCAGGTGTGTTATTCATAACAGCATGGTTTTTCAAGCACAAATACTGTTCCATAAACTTCAAAGAAATAACTATAAGGGATATATGAAGAGCATTTAGGCAAACAAAGTTTGATAAATTGTGAAGAGCATTAAAAGAAGACAAAGACAAAATAGTGCGCCACTTAGAATACCATAATGTATTCACAACTACAAGGTCTGAACAAATGAATGTTGCCAGACAAAGATCACATCAACTTAATACTCACAACATCAACATAGATCTTTCATCAAGTCAAGGAGGGAAAGGACATAAGCACTGTCAAGTACACCAAAGCTTGATGAGAATAGTGACTCAGAACAATGGAAAAGCTACAGGTATAATCAACATGATAGGAAATTTATCAAATGCAGTTGATTGAACAATAGAGACAATAATTCATGCAATGGTTGAGTGAGTAGCATATAATATCATAATCTTTGGAGGATAGCAAAATTCAACATGGTGACAAGATTCAAAATTGAAGGAGAGCATTTATAATGAGGGTTTGCAATTACATGTCTGGAATTTCAGAGGAGTCAAGGTAACACTACTTCATGTATTTTTTCAGAGTAGAGGTCTCACTTTTTTTACAGTGTCGACATTGAAATATAATAGGTAAATACAAAATTACAAGGTATGGAGTTAGCCACCATGAATGTCAGTCATGGTATGATACAAATATAAATATTTTGCAGGTGTCCTCAACACTTTTAAAGCCATATATCTAGTTATAGAGGAAGGTATACATCTACATAGAGTTAAAAGAAAAATAGAAAAATACACAAAGCCTCAAAACCCAAATAGAAGAATACAAGGCTTGCGGCCTAGAGGGAGCAGTTTGACAAATACCCAGATGGGGTTTCAATGAGAAAAATATAGATTCCTTAGTATTACAATCTACCCACATGAGGGTTTGTTTCAAAAATGCAAGAAATGTTGTAGGAGACTACCATGGGTCAAACCCAAGAGAGGAAGAAATACCATGCTTTCATAGCTTCATTTTTTGAGTTCAAACACGAGAATAATGAAAATACAGTGTTTTTCTAATACCCAGTTTGAGTATAGAGTGGCGTGGCCTCGAGGAAGGTTTTTTTTATTCACAAAAATTCATCAAAGTCAAACATCATTAGAGTTTGTTATCAAAACCTGAAAGGCAGAACAAGCAATGAATATAATGTAAAGTTTTTGTGTGAAGATTCAATGTCAAGAATACACATGGCGCGACTTCATTCTTTCACAGAAATAAACTTTTATGTTTTGTTTTGATAGAAAATACAAAGAAAGGAGAGCTTAGCTTTTGTGGCTATAGAAAATCTCAGTGATGGCGGCCAAAGCTCTCAACAAAGCTTCCAAGTAAAGCTCGAGCTCACAATATTGGCAGCTAAGAAAAGTGGAATGAGTTCAGAGTGAAATGAAGTTTAAAAAAATCAAAGATATAATAAGTTGAAGCCACGACCTTAATAGCCATTCTTTTTTGCTTTCAAAACATAGAGGAAAGCACCAAAATACCTTGATGACAACTTACCAAGTCTGTGCATAGAGGAAATCCACCAAGTTTAAGACAAAATCTGAAGAATCATGAAGCTTCGAACCAGAAACCTAACTCATATGAAGACTCTCTTTCTCAACAGAGCCTTTTTCAACAAAGTAGTCAAAGTGCAAAATGATAATAGATTAGGGTTCGGTGACTTTTGTTTCCATGCCCTAATTCGATAGTCACTTTTGACTATATCTTACAAAATAGTAAAGTTGTTTCATATTGCAAATAAATGGTAAGTGTGGAGTGGTTGGCCAATATACTTGGAATGGTGAATGCATATTGAAATACATGCTAAGTATGATGTATGAAAGCCCATGAAGTAGTGAATTAGCTTTCTAATTTGACATTACCCTCCAATATTATTTGCATTATTCAATGTAAGTTAATTAATTAAATGATGGATTATAAATAATTTAATTAATTTAGCTATCTTAAAATGCAAATATAAGACGTTAAGTGAAGTTAGAGTTATGACTATAGCCTCAAGTTGGAGATACATGCAAAGTGCTGATTTTAGATTACGCATGGAGGGGAAGGTATTGAAAATTCTAAAAAAAAGATTTTCGCTCATACACAAGGTGTAACTTCAGTGTTCAGATCATGCAAATTATGGAGATTCTTAACACTGCTTTCAGTTTCACGTCAGTTCACGAGATATTTTGGTCATGCGCATGGAGAGGTGGAGTTTTCTAGGCATAGAGTGTAGTTTCACACAGTTTTGGGCTATTTTTATTAGGGTTTTCTCTTCTGCTCAGATTTCACATTGGAGATGCAGATTTTCACTTCAGTTAGCTTTCACTTCCATTTTTTGCTGCTTTGTGCATGCCTTATTGTATATATTAGAAAAAGTTATTCTTTTTCCTCTAGTTCTTGTTTTTTAGCCTTTGCATTCTGCAAAGAGAAATATCATGTAACTCAGTTTTTAGTTTTCAGATTAATACAGCAGCAGGTTTACAGGTTCATTTTGTGTCATTTTGCAAAGATTCCTTCAATTTCGGTGAAATCAAAAGTCTGCCTTGTCATTATGATGTTTTTATGAATGATTTGATGAAGTTTTACCATGTTTGATATCAAAACCTTTAAAATTATTGTCTCATTTATATTTGCATGCATTCAAAATAGTGAAAAGCACAGGTCTAGGGTTGTGTAACAGAATAATCTATTCTTCTTTGCTGAGAAAACTCTATTTTCCTTCAAAAGTGGTTTATTCAAGCCTTCCTTAGAATCATTTTTGTGGTCAAACTGTCGAATTGACTTGTGTGGATAATTTTTTTGAAGTTCATTGTGAATCGTAGTTGCAAGTCTTTATCAATTAGGTCTATCACCATCAATTACAATTTTATGTGCATTTATTACAATCCTTCTATCCCTTTTCCAGCACAAGTTACCTAGTTATTAATTTGAGAATCATATAGGAACTAGCCTAGAATCTGGAGGTCTATCTTCGCCATAGGAATACCCACAGCCTGAAGATAGTTCCCATGTTTCAATAGATTGTTGAATTTAACCATTCTGATGAGACAAAATAATGACTCATCTTTTAGCCATGTAAAAATATATATTTTGTCTAATTATGAAGTTATCAAGACTGAGCATGATGATGAAAGTAAGATATTGTTTAGTTGCAGTAGTCAAAGATTTCATCATATCTTGAAAATTACGATCTGGGTTCTAGAGATTTTTGGTCTAATATTCAAAGTCAATATGGTGACAAAACTCATTAAATTTCATGGAAACCCAGTTTGTGGTTTGAGAGAAAAATTCACCAGAATATGTTGCTTCAGAATTTTCGGAAAGGTGCTCCGGAACTTGGGGGACAACACTTGAAGTTGTTCCAGAATTTGTGGGTTGCTCCAAAACCTTTTCAGAATTTGTAAAAGCAGCAATTGTGAGCATTAAAATAGGTTGGGGTGACTTGGATAGAAGTTGAGAGCATCTAGGAGGCAGTTCCAAGAGTTAAGGCAAGTTTTTGGATTGTGCAAACAAATGGAGAATATCTAGGAGACAATTTTGGGTAGTTTGAACCATTTTGCAAGCGTCTAGGAGTTGTTTTATGAACTTATATGATACACAATGGGAAGGCATGAATTTTTCAGCAGTCAAATGCCTTTTTGGAGCTTGTTTAAGGGCTGCAAAATAGGCATATTTATTTTGGACGACCAAAGAAGATTGACTCAACAAGATGAAGAAAGATCTATTTCTCTTAACACATGTTCCTATCTTCTAGCAAGTGGTTGCACAATCATAAATCTTTTCTTCTAGATTAGTTGAAGACAAGAATTCTATAAATTCATTGTAATCAAGAAATCAAATGAGGGAAGAGTTTTATTAAATAGTATAGTTTAGTATTTTAGCAGCAATCTCTTTGTTTGTAGTTTCATTTCTTAGTAGTCATTTCATTTCTAGCTCTTTACATTTTTAGTATTCTCTTTTACAAGTTTCTTAGAATAGATTTGATTCAAACATTCCATTTATAAGCTCTTAGATTAGATTTGATTTTAGCAATTTATTTCATACATTGCCTTTCAATTCTGTTTGTAGAAAAAACATGTCATGCAAATGATTTCTTCTCCCTATTGCATATAGCCATGGACACCGCCTTGGATTGACATTTATAGTTAAATGATGAGAATTGCAGCGACATTCATCACATTCAAGCGTTTAGGTGCAATCTGTTTGACAACAAGTACATATGGTTGAAGGATTAGGGTTGAGGGTCCAATGTATAGGGTAGAGGGTATCGGGGTTGATGGTTTAGGGTTTGAGGGTTGAGGATTAAGGGATTAATGGTTGAGGGTTGGAAATTGAGGGTTGAGGGTTTAATGTATAGGGTAGAGGGTAGAGGATGTAAGGGTTAAGGTTTGAGGGTTTAAGGTTGATGGTAGAGGATTGAGAGTATAGGGTTGAGGGATTAGGGTTGAGGGTCCAATGTATAGGGTAGAGGGTATAGGGGTTGAGGGATTAGGGTTTAAGGGTTGAGGATTGAGGGTTGAGGGATTAAGGGTCAAGAGGGTTGAGGGATTAGGGTAGAGATTTTACTTGGGTTTAAGGGTTGCGGGTAGAGGGTATTGGGTAGAGGGTAGAGGGTAGAGGGTTTAAGGGTTGAGGTTGAGGTTGAGGGTTTAGGGTTTAGGGTTGAGTGTTTAAGGGTTTAAGGGTTGAGGGTATACGGTTGATGGATTAGGGTAGAGAGGGAGGGATGGAGGGAGGGAGAGATAGATAGAGGGATAAGTGAGATAGAGAGGAGAGAAGAGGAGGGAGGGACAAAGATATATGAGGGTTGAGGATCCAATGTATAGGGTAGAGGGTTGAGGACCTATAGGGTTGCTGGTTTAGGGTATTGGGTTGAGGGTATACATTTGAGGGATTAGAGTTGAGGGTACATATGGTTAAAGGATTAGGGTTGAGGGTCCAATGTATAGGGTAGAGGGTTGAGGGTTGAGGGTTTAAGGTTTGAGGGTTGAGGATTGAGGGATTAAGGGTTGAGGGTTGATAATTGAGGGTTGAGGGTTTAATGTATAGGGTAGATGGTAGAGGGTAGAGGGTAGAGGGTTTTAGGGTTTAAGGGTTGAGGGTTTAAGGTTGAGGGTAGAGGATTGAGGGTATAGGGTTGGGGGATTAGGGTTGAGGGTCCAACGTATAGGGTAGAGGGTATAGGGGTTGAGGGATTAGGGTTTAAGGGTTGAGGGTTGAGGGTTGAGAGTAGAGGGTTGAGGGTTTAAGGGTTGAGGGTTTAAGGATTATGGTAGAAATTTTTCTTGGGTTTAAGGGTTGAGGGATTAGGGTTAAGGGTAGAGGGTATTGGGTAGAGGGTAGAGGGTAGAGGGTTTAAGGGTTTAAGGGTTGAGGGTCGAGGGTTTAGGGTTTTAGGGTTGAGTGTTTAAGGGTTTAAGGGTTGAGGGTTTAGGTTTGAGGGATTAGGGTAGAGAGGGAGGGATGGATGGATGGAGAGATGGAGGGAGAAGTGAGATAGAGAGAAGGAGAGAAGAGGAGGGAGGGATAGAGATATATGAGGGTTGAGGATCCAATGTATAGGGTAGAGGGTTGAGAATTGAGGGTATAGGGTTGAGGACCTATAGGGTTGAGAGATTAGGGTATTGGGTTGAGGGTATAAGGTTGAGGGATTAGGGTTGAGGGTACATATGGTTCAAGGATTAGGGTTGAGGGTCCAATGTATAGAGTAGAGGGTATCGGGGTTGAGGATTGAGGAATTAAGGGTTGAGGGTTGAGAATTGAGAATTGAGGGTTGAGTGTTTAATGTATAGGGTAGAGGGTAGAGAGTTTAGGGCTTGAGGGTTGAGGGTTTAAGGGTAGAGGGTTTAAGGGTTTAGGGTTTAAGGGTTTAGGGTTGAGTGTTTAAGGGTTTAAGGGTTGAGGGTTTAGGGTTGAGGGATTAGGGTAGAGAGGGATGGATGGATGGATGGAGAGATGGAGAGAGAAGTGAGATAGAGAGAAGGAGAGAAGATGAGGGAGGGACAAAGATATATGAGGGTTGAGGATCCAATTTATAGGGTAAAGGGTTGATAATTGAGGGTATAGGGTTGAGGGATTAGGGTTGAGGGTACATATGGTGAAGGATTAGGGTTGAGGGTCCAATGTAAAGGGTAGAGGGTATCAAGGTTGAGAGTTTAGGGTTTGAGGGTTGAGGGTTGAGGATTGAGGAATTAAGGGTTGAGGGTTTAATGTACATGGTAGAGGGTAGAGGGTTTAAGGGTTTAGAGTTTAAGGGTTGAGGGTTTAAGGTTGAGGGTAGAGGATTGAGGGTATAGGGTTGAGGGATTAGGGTTGAGGGTCAAATGTATAGGGTAGTGGGTATAGGGGTTGAGGGATTAGGGTTTAAGGGTTGAGGGTTGAGGGTAGAGGGTTGAGGGTAGAGGGTAGAGGGTTGAGGGTTTAAGGGTTGAGGGATTAAGGTTTGAGGGTTTAGGTATTAGGGTAGAGATTTTTCTTGGGTTTAAAGGTTTAAGGGTTGAGGATTAGGGTTGAGGGTCCAATGTATAGGGTAGAGGGTATCAGGGTTGAGGGCTTAGGGTTTGAGGGTTGCAGATTGAGGGATTAAGGGTTGAGGGTTGAGAATTGAGGGTTTAATGTATAGGGTAGAGGGTTTAAGGGTTTAGGGTTGAGGGTTTAAGGTTGAGGGTAGAGGATTGAGGGTATAGGGTTGGGGGATTAGGGTTGAGGGTCTAATGTATAGGGTAGAGGGTATAAGGGTTGAGGGATTTGGGTTTAAGGGTTAAGGATTGAGGGATTAAGGTTCAAGAGGGTTGAGGGATTGGGGTAGAGAGTTTACTTGGGTTTAAGGGTTTAAGGGTTGAGGGATTAGGGTTGAGGGTTGAAAGTTGAGGGTCCAATGTATAGGGGAGAGGGTATTGAGGTTGAGGGTTGAGGGTTTAGGGTTTGAGGGTTGAGGATTGAGGGATTAAGGGTTGAGGGTTGATAATTGAGGGTTGAGGGTTTAATGTATAGGGTAGAGGGTAGAGGGTAGAGGGTAGAGGGTAGAGGGTTTAAGGGTTTAAGGGTTTAAGTGTTGAGGGTTGAGGGTTTAAGGTTGAGGTTAGAGGATTGAGGGTATAAGGTTGGGGGATTACAGTTGAGGGTCCAATGTATAGGGTAGAGGGTATAGGGGTTGAGGGATTATGATTTAAGGGTTGAGGGTAGAGGGTAGATGGTTGATGGATTAAAGGTTGAGGGTTTAGGGATTATGGTAGAGAGTTTTCTTGGGTTTAAGGGTGTAAGGGTTGAGGGATTAGGGTTGAGGGATTACAATTGAGGGTAGAGGGTAGAGAGTTTAAGGGTTTATGGTAAAATGTATAGGGTAGAGGGTATAGGGGTTGAGGGATTAGGGTTTAAGGGTTGAGGGTTGAGGATAGAGGGCAGAGGGTAAACAAATTAGGGTAGAGAGTTTACTTGGGTTAAGGGTTGAGGGATTAGGGTAGAGATTTTAAGGGTTTAGGGTTTAAGAGTTGAGGGTTGAGGGTTTAGGGTAGAAGGTAGAGGGTTTAATGGTTTAAGGGTAGAGGGTAGAGTATTTTAAGTGTTAAGGGTAGAGGGTAGAGGGTTTAGGGTTTGAGGGTTGAGGATTGAGGGATTAAGGGTTGAGGGTTGAGGTTGAGGGTATAGGGTTGAGGGTGAAATTGACAACCTAACTTGGCCTATTTTAAAAAATGGGTCCAAGAAATGGGGTCTTCCAATGATTTACATCACCAAGAGACCCCATTTCTTGGACCCATTTTTTCAAATAGGCCACTACATTGCCAATTTCACCGAATTAGCAACCTAACTTGTCCTGTTTGAAAAAATGGGTCCAAGAAATGGGCTCTTCCAGTGACTTACATCACCGGGAGATCCCATTTCTTGGACCCATTTTTTCAAACATGCCACTATATTTTCACTGGGAGACTTGAGAGAGGGAGAGGGGGTAGGAGGGAGACACTTGAGAGAGATATATAGGGTGGAGGATATAGGGTTTAAGGGTTGAGGGTAGAGGATAGAGAGAAAGAGAGAAAATAAACCTATAAAAAATCAACTTTCCCATAATGTGAGCGCATTTTGAAGTATTAGAGATATGACCAATTTTTTTAGCAAGACATAACATGCTTGTGTTATAACGCGAGCTCATTTTGTCTTGCTCTAAAAATAGTAAAAAACTCAATATAACCGTGATCTCAAGGCCCACATTCTGCATATTCTCTTGGTTCTAACAAAAAAAAACTTTTTGATGATTTTGTGAAGTGTGCATGCATGGATTTCACATTCCACCACCTTTTTCATGCTCATTCCACCACCTTTGCATGAAATAGAATAGTTTTCATGTTGAAAGACATATAATATCAATTCAAGTATGAATTCCATTCAAGAGTGATATACAATTGAAGTTTGGAGGGGAACGAGCTTTTGAGAAAGTCAAATTGTTGAGGAGTTTGAAGAAAGAAGAAGCAAAGGCTACATAATTGGGTAGAACTCCTCCATTTGAAAATCTAGTTTTTTAGGTATGTGAAGTCTTTACACATTTTATTTCATTCTATTATGGCTTAATTTAATTTTTATTATTTTTCATATTCCATGTTGATCATTGTTTGTTTTTCATTATAACCTTAGCTTGTTAATGCACATTTTAAATTACACAATTCTTTACACTTGCCAATTACATTTTTAAACCACATCTCTTTGAGGAATTTTGTTAAACAATTGACTTACCTTGTGTATGCTTCCACATTTTGTATATACATATATATGACATAAGTTATAAGGAAGTAAAATAATACATCATTTCTCAATCCTTTACTATGGATGTGCATACCACTCTCCAAAGCTTTCATTTTGGTATAGGCATGGGGGATGTTGGAAAATGTAGTTGAATTTGGTTTTACACCTACAATTTTCATATGCTTGAAATTTTCTAAAGCCTTTTCAATAAATCTATTTTGTGCATATCCTGCAATCATTATAGTCCATGAGGACATATCTCATTGAGGTATTTTGTCAAACAGTTATACCAAGCAGTTGATTTCCTTGTGTATGCTACCAAATTTTCCATACATGTCTCTAAAAGATTGGAATATACTCCTCCCACATTGATAGATCTTTGAATCTATTTTTGTTTTCATCTCTATTTCTAAATTTACCTCATCACTAAACTTACCTCATCACTTATGTTGTGATATATTTTAAATGTTTCCTTGATTAGTCTACCTACAAGGGATTCTAACCCTTCTCTCCACTATTTCAAGACTCTTTATTCAAGGCTAAGTTAGCAACATGGGGAAAGGTGCAACTTGTCTTGCAATCATGGCTCAAAATGGAAGCATGGACAAGGAATTTTAATTGTTTGACAATAATGTTTTCGTATAAATGTATGCAAAATGTGGTAGCATTGACAAACTAGTGAGCTTGGCAGGCTAGTGAACTCACTAGTTTTCCAATTTGGTAGGGTTGACAAGGTAGGGGCAGCGTATGCCTCATAGAAATGGGGTCTCACGGTCACCATGAGACCCCATTTCTATGAGGCATACACTTTCCCTACCTTGTCAACCATACTGCATTGGAAAGCTAGTGGAGCACCACTAGCTTGCCAATGCTCCACTAGCTTGGCGGTAGGGTTGACAAGGTAGGGGCAACATATGTCTCATAGAAATGGGGTCTCACAGTGATGTAGGGTTGACAAGGCAGGGACAACATATGCCTCATAAAAATGGGGTCTCATGGTGTTGTTGAGACCCCATTTCTATGAGGCATATGCTGCCCCTACCTTGTCAACCCTACTGCATTGCCAAGCTAGTGGAGCACCACTAGCTTGCCAATGCTCCACTAGCTTGGCAATGTGGTAGGATTGATAAGGTAGGGGCAGTGTATGCCTCATAGAAATGGGGTATCACATACATCACTGTGAGACCCCATTTCTATGAGGCATACACTGCCCCTACCTTGTTAATCCTACCACATTTCCAAGCTAGTGGAGCACCCACTAACTTGCCAATGCGGTAGGGACAGCATATGCCTCATAGAAATGGGGTCTCACGCATCACCTTGAGACCCCATTTCTATCACTGTGAGAACCCATTTCTATGAGGCATACACTGCCCCTACCTTGTCAACCCTACTGCATTTCCAAGCTAGTGGAGCGTATGCCTCATAGAAATGGGGTAGGGTTGACAAGGTAGGGGAAGCATATGACTCATAGAAATGGCAAGTGTGTGAGCTCACTAGCTTTCCAATTTACTCACATGATTTTTCTGATGGAATACCTTAAAGTAATGTGGTAATGTGGCATGCCATGATTGTAAGTATTTTGTATGAAGCCTTGAGTGACATATATTTCATTTATTTTTATGGATTCATTTTTTAGGAATTAATATTTGTCTCATTACCATGCTACAGGTAAAATTATCTGCCATGCTGAGGAAAAAAATAAGGAATAAATAAACGAAGAGTATGAAACCAATAAAGCAAAGGAGAGAGAATGGGTGAGGACATATCGTGAGAAGAATAAATTGGATACGATTGACGAAAACAAGCCAATTGAAGAGGAACCTCAACCATCAAAATGAGAAAAGGCATTGGCGACACAAAGTGCACGAATGCGAAAGCATCATGCTAAGACAGATTCAAATACCGTAGTTGGAGACACACACTCTATTGCAAGTGAATATGAAGGGACACCATTAATCACAAGTGAATATGGAGGGACACCATCTACCACAAGTGAATATGGGCAATCGAAAAGAGAAACATTCACATGACAGTTGAGAAGTCTGAGTTTTCCACACAAAAAGCATATGATCATCCTCAAGTCTAGCAAGTGCAAGACGTTTTTTAATTATCCTCCTTGCCCTTACAACAATCTACAACCAATTGTAAATGCGTACAATGGTGGAACTTGGATTTTTTAAATTTTTCCTCAATTAGCAACTTTGGTTGTGAAGCATTTTGTCATTTTCATTTGAAATGATTTGTTATGCTTGAAAATTGGAGTCTAAGAGAAACAAGTGATGCTCTCACGTACATTTATTATTTGGTGTGATAATTTTTTCACCCTTGAGTCCATTTCTTATTAACATATTATAAATTATAAAGATTTCTCCCAAGTCCATTTCCTATACAAGAAATAATATTGCAAAAAGTTCACATATACATCTTTCAACGTGTTTATATGATGATAGATCAAGAACATAACAATTCATTATGTACTGTGAGGATTATGTTGTGATTAAAGACTATTCAAGATAAATGTTTGTATGATAATGTGTCAAGAAGTTAACTACTCATAATCTACTATGAATATTATGTTTTGAAAGTGTTGTGAAGATTATGTATCCTTGCTTAATTGAGTTGTTCCAATCAAAAGATTAAATATACTAGAATCTTTTTATGAAATATCTCATGGAATACCAATTGAAAACATGTTTTTTGCTTTTAGATAAATCATTTTATGGAACTCTTTGGATTAAACTAAATTGAGATATGTAAGAACAAGGGAGCATTAATAAATACATTGCTCAAGGATCTTAAAAAGCCTTCTCTCCCGTTTCAATTTTGGGTGGATTATTGCTTTCAAAGTATTGGGAATGCTTTGCCTATTTTCTAGTTGGAAGTTGCCATTATAGAAGGCTCATCTCTTGATATATATTATACTCATTCTTAATCAATTATCAAGTTAATAATCAGTGCATTTATTTACATTTAATCTTTTCTTTTCAATTTGTGCAATTTTGTAATTTTTAACTCTACTAGTATTCCTAGAAATATTGAAGTTGTTTAGCATCAAATAATAAAGTTGTTTACCATCAATCAATAAATATTCAAGACAAACCATGAAGAACAACAATGATGAATGCTAGGGCTAACCAATTAATAAGTATACATGTGAATAACTCAAGCATACATGTGAATAAGGGAAGCACAAGTACTCAAAAACACGTAAGCCTTGAAGTATACACACGAATACATAATATACACAAATTAATACAAAGTATATGCATGAATACAAGGTATACACATGGAAACACATAATTTGCAAAGTATACATTGGAATACATGTAAGTTGTAAAGTATACACTTGAATACACACAACTCATATCTATTGAACCATGGATTTATAATGCAAATATGGACACCATCGATAAACAAGATTTATATTAACCAAATAGCCATGTAGGAATACATCAATATATGCCGATATAAGTATAAAATATATACAAAATAGCCATATAGCCTTACGAGAATGCCATATAGGCATACAATGTCAAATATATCCAATACAAAATATGTACAAAAATTCCATATAGGCATACAACAAAGGGCTATAAAATCAAAATTCATTGCTTTGCATGCCTTGGAAATAAATTCTTGCCCTTTTCTTGTTGACTAGATGGTAATAGGTCTTTCACTCATTTGTTTTGAGGTCGAGGAGTTCTCTCGGTGCTCCTCCTAGGGTTTAGTTCCTGGTCAAGCTTTATCTGTTACAATAAGAAGTAAAGACATTAATATATAGAAATTACATTATAAAAAATGATATATTCAACAAAATAATCACTTACCACCATCTCACGATCACTCTCCTCGAGGGAAATATTCAAATGTCTATGCTGAGGCATGTTGAATCCCTGTAGAAACCATCCAAAGAGAAATTAAACTACAAATCGATAATGATTTCATTTTTCACTAACTAACAACTATAACAACGAATGTAAATTGAAATTTAGTAATCTGCCTCATACCTCTGGGAGGGGTATCGAGGAGTCTATAGCCGATGAAACACCAATCTCCATTTCCCTATGAACATTTGGAGGTGTGTCTGCTTCCAACAAATGAAAATAAAACAAAAAATTATTCAATCACGAAAACTACAATAGTGATGCACATCATGGCTTATAATGTATGAGATAATGAACAAAATTTTGAGTACTTATTAAACTATATATTTATGACTATCGTGCTTACTATTTTCCCTATCCATAGCTTGTTTGAAAGCACCTTTTTTTAGGCTTTTATCCATAGCAGCAAGGCGGTGAACTGTTTGATAAAATGCTTTGGTAGACATGTACGATAACTATGGTAGCATACAGAAGGTAGTGAACTGTTTGAAAAAATGCCTCAAAAAAATGGGGTCTCATGGTGATGGAATTCCATTACAAACAAATGTGTCGTGGCATTCCATCACCATGAGACTGCATTTCTTCATGGCATTTTTTCAAACTACTCACTACCTTGACTATGATATTGCTTACCATTATGCTTTGATAGATTTTTTCCAAGCATCCATAGTTTGTTGGAAAGCACTTATTTTAGGCTTTTATCCATAGCAGCAAGGAAGTGAGTAGTTTGTTAAAATGATTTGGTAGACATGTATGCAAAATGTGGTAGCATAGAAAAGGTGGTGAGCTATTTGAAAAAATGCCTCAAAGAAATCTGGTCTCATGGTGATGGAATGGAATTCCATCACCATGAGACCACATTTCTTCAAGGCATTTTTTCAAATTGCTCACTGCCTTGTCTTTTCTATTGCTTACTTTTATGCTTTGATAGATTTTTTCCAAGCATCCATAGTTTGTTGGAAAGAACATTTTTTAGGCTTTTAGCCATAGCAGCAAGGAAGTTCAAGTAGTTTGATAAAATGCTTTGGTAGACATGTATGAAAAATGTGGTAGCATAGAAAAGGCGGTGAGTTATTTGAAAAAATACCTCAAAGAAATGTGGTCTCATGGTGATGGAATGGCATTAATCCATCACCATGAGACTACATTGCTTCAAGGAATATTTTCAAACTACTCACTGCCTTGTCTATGTTATTGCTTACTATTATGCTTTGATAGATTTTTTCCAAGCATTTGTAGTTTGTTGGAAATCACCTAATTTAGGCTTTTAGCCATAGCAGCAAGGAAGTGAGTAGATTGATTAAATGATTTGATAGACATGTATATAAAATGTGGTAGCATACAAAAGGTGGTGAGTTGTTTGAAAAAATGCCTCAAGGAAATATAGTCTCATGGTGATGGAATATTCCATCACCATGAGACCACATTTCTTCGAGGCATTTTTTCAAACTACTTGATAGGTTGTCGTTAGGTCCTACTACTTTAGAATAATTGAATGTCAATTGTCGACCGGGCAGTGTCCAAGGCAGTTTGCAAAAGGAGATTATTTGAACAACCCATTTTATATTTTCTGTTTTTCTTTCAAACTACAAAAATCAAGTCTAATCTAAGGCCATTACTTCTTAACTAGAAAATAATCTTACTCTAAGAAAATCCAGAAATACTAAATTAAAAAGCATAAGACAACTAATTTAGAAAGCATTACGACTAAACTAGAAAGCATGAAAATAAGCAAACTAAACAACTGATGTATTAGAGAAACAGAAAAGTAAGGGAATAAACAATTAAACATCTTTTAAACAGTAAAATAATTTTATCAACTACAGAAGATAACTTATAAAAATTAAAAACAAAGTTGCTTTGGAACAACATACTCAACTCTTCAACAACTTGTTACTTCCTACTGAATGACAATTTACCTTTAACAAAGAAAATAACTTAACAATAAAATACTTATCTATCTAGGCTAACTCCCCTCGAGTGGCCAACTCACGGGCTACTACTTCATCTTTAACTCACATAAACTATAGATTCTCAAATCCTTTTATTACAAACAATCATCATCATTTGAATTCAATAGTTACCAATAGACAGAAATCAGATAACTCATTTTAACAGTGATTTGAAAAACCATATGAACAACATAATGGTACTTCCTCTCTATCTTATTCACTACTTATGAAATTACAGTTTTATAGATAACTTCTTAACTAAATCCTAAATTTAAGATGGCATGGATAGCCATTGAAAAATTCTTCATTAACTTAAAAATAACTTGATGTCTTTAAAGCTTTAAAACATGTAGAAGGCTCGAGAAGAGCCATAAAGTTTTTAACAACATAATTTAAAGAAACTAAAATTGAATCTTCGACACATCATCCAGGCATCTAGGAGTGGGTTCACAACATTACTCTTGAGGCACGTGTTGGCTAAACTTCTGCAACAATCGCATGATGACCTGTTATTCCCTACAAAAAACACTCAAATCAACCCATTAAACCTGCTTTGGACAATTTCCTCAATTGATCAAAAGAAAGAAAGAAAGCATAATTTTCCTTAAAATAAGCAATTACTTCTCCTAAAGTTTAATAAATTGGCACAGGCTTAGGATTGAATTAGCAAAAGTAAGCTTTCCAGATTTTATCATGATGAGGTTATTTTTACCTCATCATTTCCTCCCCTACCTAATTTCTGGTAGGTCCTCCTGCTCCATGGTTAAACCCCTGAGTTCTATTCCATTCTTCATAAAGAGTACTGAGATCATGTGTTTCCCTGGCTGATGCATTGAAAGTTTTAGGGTTATGAATGAACCCTCTATGGAACATCACACTCTCTCTCCACTCATTAAAGAGTTTTTCATTCTGATCTGTGGAAATATTAAAGGCCGGGGGTGGATTAAGTAGCAATGGGGGCCTGTATTTCATTCCTATCCATTTTGTTCTCAAGGTTTTCTGAATTTTAACTAGAGCATCAACCCTTTTGAATGACCATCTGATGTTTAGAGGAGAAATAACTTCTCTTTTCTTTAAGTAAGATGGAAGAGAGGTGAACCTTTCTTCGCATGCATGCTATGCTTTTCCAATTAATTTCTATCCATTTTCCATGAAATTGTCATAACACAGCTTGAGGTTGTTGTCATACCTTTCCTTCATCTTTTCATTAACAAGAAGAGACAAAAATGTAGCTTTGAACCCATCAAGCCTTGAATTTGGGGACCTTATCTGGAGACCCACTGTTTGATCTTGCCAATGAATTTGATTTCTCATGGTTGAGAGAAATGCCCTCAATTCTACCTCTCCAACAAACAAATTAATAAAGAAATCTGTATGATTTTCTAATAACAAATCATGCAGAAAGAATTCACAAATTAAATCCTAGTCTTCAAGAGTCGAATCTACAAATATTTTTACAAACTCTTTGTCATTAGGCTCATAAGGTTGATCATTATAGATCCTAAATAGTTTCCATCTTAGCCATTGTTCATTCAAAAACATTTAGTAAATTCTCGATGGCCTTCTACAATTCAACAAACAGTCCACAAGTTGACAGGCATCCTGCTTCCCTCTGTAGGCTTTGTGAAATGACTCCTTTAGGAGCACCAGTTCTTTCTTCAGCCTATGATTTTCAGTTTGGAAATTTCTGAGAAAGTAACACTGTTCCATCCATTTTATTAGCAGAGGTGGAATGCGGACCTGGAAGCAATCAGTTACAACTAGTTCAGTTTGAATTGCTTTGGACTCAGTTTGGGGTATCACAGTGCATTCCTTCAAATCCTGTTATAGTTAAACTACTCTGTTGATGGAAGTGTTCAACTCTTCAGTCTTTATTTTCTTGTCCTCCTTGAAAGCTGTGAGCATGAGCACAAAATTCTGTTTTATTCTTTCCATTTTTGCATCTTTATGTGCAATGTTCACACTATAAGTTTTATGCTTTTGATACTACTCCTGCATTTGTTTCTGCAACTTATAGATGTTTGAGTCTTTTTCTTGCAATTGTAGCTTCAAGCCTCTTATTTCTTGATCCCTTTTATTTATTATAGTAGTTTGTACAACCAACTCTTCTTTCTGCAATTCTATAAATTCATTACTATTAGAAAATTGTCTCTATAAATCATCAATTTCTACTTTATACTTTTCTAATTCAGCAATGGCACAAATGGTTTCAACTGTTTCAACAATTTTATCTAGAATGGGTGAAAAAATTACTGGTATACCGCCATCCCCCTTGGGTTCTCTTCTCCGAGTTTCATCATTGAAAATTTCCTCTATATTTGCAGAATGGAAAGGAAATACTTCACTTGAATCCTCTCTATTTAGGGGTATCTCATCTTCACTGGCATGCTCTGAAATTTCTATGGGCTCTTGTGGCCGCTTAGGCTTTTTCTTTTGTGAACTTCCCTCCTTACCCTATATTGGGGTTTCAGAGAATTCAAAAGCCAACCACTTACTCCTTTTGAGTGGAGGTGATTTCTGGAAAATGATAGGTGTTTGATTTTTCCTCATTTTCTTTTTTCTTGGTTTACTTGTGTCAAAATAAACAATATCAACCTGTTCTTGCAGGTCACGGGTTTTGAATTTATCACCGCAGAGGTCTGGAAAATCCTCACCAGGAGTGGTGGGATTAAGAGCTTCCAGAGCCGAAGAGCCCTTAGGGGAAGTTGCTCCAGATGATGGAATAGCTTGTTGGAATGGTTCCCCTGATTCTATGGTTCTTGCAATTGCAGGCTTCTCCATTTTCTCTAAAAATTTCTCCCATTTTCCCTCGAGTTTCTTACGGAAGTGGTACTTGCAGATTAGTTGAATTAACCCGTGATGTTTCAAAGGCCCAGACCCTATTTTATACCTCTCCATGGAAGTATTTAAGGAATCACACAATAATTTGACATATTAAACCTAAGAGCTAGGTCCTCCTTTCCGTGACGTAAATGGGTCAACATACGAAAGGCAAGCCCTACAACTATAGTAAGCTGACCCTCACAAGTAAAGTACTTTATAATCCATGCAACGACAGTACCCCAAGGTTCTAATATGGAAGTTCTTTGGAATCCCTTATTTTGTCCCCTGGTACTTATTACTACCATTGGGTATGGGTCTCCCTCTCTAACAAATAATTCAGCTAATTTCTGGTACGTTATTTGAGAGGTTTCTTTTATATTTATGCCTACATTCTCTAATCCAGATAAGCGAGAAATAATCTTAGAGCTTACCTTGAAACGCTTCCCTTGAAGTACCACTTCGCCATTTGTGTAGGTCTCAACAAAAGATCTTACCAACTTTTCATTATGGCCTTCAAATTTTCTGATGAAGTTAACCACCCTACTTCCTCGAACAATTTGGAGATATTACTCAATCCCAATAATTTTTCTGCTGAATCCGGCTCTACCTTTCTTTTACCACCCCCCATTTCTTGATTTTACACTCTGCAAGAGATTTCAATTCCAATACAGAGCTCCCACACAGGTTCCTTTTGAAAATATTGCCTTTGAAATTACTTATTTGTTTTATTTGCAGCTTACACTTCAATGATTTCCAATCTGCATGGAGGTTTGCAAAAGGCTTTGCTGTACAAGTAGTTAATCGTCGGGTGGCACAAATTGCTAAATTGGAAGTGAGGTTCGTGCCAATTAATTATTCTTTATTCAAAAATAACTACCTACTTAAAGCAAAAATTAATACTTACCCTCGTTCCATGATCGTTCAAAGATCTTAAACCTCACATATTTGACAGGATGACGTGAAGGCATTGGTTGAAGTGACGACGGAGTTATTATGATATGGTGCAAAATTCTATGGGGGAAAGAGTTGTCAATGAGGAGTACGGAGTTGGGTGGCTTACTTATAACTAAAGAAAAAATAGAAAGATAGATGTATAGGATATTCTGGTGAAAGAATTGCGAAAATTTTAAATTTTTGAAAAAGGTGGCGGAAAACAAGCGAACAAGTTCCAGAGCACGTAATTTGGTCAACGCGCTTGAAATGAGTGCTTAAGTTCCAGAGCATCAGTGTGTGGTGTGACCGAAACAAGAATGAAATGAAGGTTCCAGAGCATCGCTGAAAGATGCAATCGAAACAAGAATGAAATGGAGGTTCCAGAGCATCACTGAAAGATGCAACCAAAACAAGAATGAAATGGGGGTTCCAGAGCATTGCTGAAAGATGCAGCCGGAGCAGTGACAAAATGAAAGGTTCTGGAGCATCGCTGAAAGATGTAGCCGGAGCAGTGATGGAATGAAAGGTTCTGGAGCATTGCTGAAAGATGCAGTCAGAGCAACAATGAAATGAAAGGTTTCAGAGCATCGCCGAAAGATGCAGCCGGAGTAGCGACGGAATGAAAGGTCGAGTGATATGGAAAATAATTTTTGAACTTCACAACTTTGAACCTTGGTGCAGAATGCCTCTTCAACATGATAAGCTCTATACAAGATCCAGACCATCGGTATCGAAATCATAACATTCTAGAGCATCTTTGGAGGGTGCTCCGGAAGTTATTTTCTGCTTCTTGAGAAGTCCTGCAAAAACATGAAAAATATTTAGCTAAGTCCAAAAATGATGAAAGATTAAATGAAGGAAAATATCTCAGCATACATGTCCATTTATTGCATATTTTCAAAATTTTATTTATAATATATATATATTTTTTGAATAGATAGCATAACATTATTACTAGATAGACTCTGTTGTTACAGAGTCAACACATTGGACCTCGCCTTGCATTTTGACCATCCTTGTAAAGTCTTCCCTATTAACTGGCTTATGGTAGAGACGTAAGCGATGACCATTAACCAATAGAGTTCGCGCGTCACCATCGATTGGTTTTAATCGAACAGTTTAGTTCAAAAAGACTTCCTCAATTTCATAAGATCCCAACCAGTGAGTCCCGAGCTTGCCCTTATGATCCTTGTATCTAGAATCAAATAACAAGGCGTAGTTCCCGTTATGAAACTCCTTTCCCTTAATATGTTTATTGTGCCATACTTTCTGTTGATGTTGAATTAGTTCAGTTTGATGGACGACGTCTAAACAAAGTTCATCCAAGTCACTCAGTTGCATAACTCATTCAACTTGGGCTCTTTTAAAATCTAGACCTAATTCCATAGCCATTCATAGAGTTTGTAACTCGAACTCAATGGGAAGAAGAGGCTTCTTCCCAAAAATGAGCTCATAAGGGCTGAATCCAGTCATAGATTTCCAGGTTGTGTTGTATACCCATACGGCTTTAGGGAGTTTCCTGGCCTAGTCTTTTCTTCCAGAAGAGACTATTTTTGTTAGAATATTTTCCATTTCTCTATTAGTTACTTCTACTTGGTTGTTCACTTGAGGGTGGTAAGGGGATGACTTCCTATGGCTTACCTGAAAATGATTGGTAAATGCCAAGAGCACTCGAGACATGAATTGGGGTCCCTGATCAGTTACGATAGTTCGAGGGGCTCCGAATTTAAGGAAGATTTTAT
This sequence comes from Sequoiadendron giganteum, assembly GCA_007115665.2. Lineage (NCBI taxonomy): Eukaryota > Viridiplantae > Streptophyta > Pinopsida > Cupressales > Cupressaceae > Sequoiadendron > Sequoiadendron giganteum. Next base: position 743,063,583 of record CM021101.1, on the reverse strand, counting down.
TATAAAGGAAGTTTGCAACCTGCTCTTCCCTAGCTATTCTTAAGGCTTGAACTTCAACCCATTTTGTTAGGTAGTCAGTGCAAACCAGTATATACTCTTTCCCTTGAGAGGAAGGATCTATGGGTCCGATGAAATCTAAACCCCATTTTTTGAATGGTTCAAGGACTACCTGAGGCAACAATGACATTTCCAAAGAAGCAGTTGGTCTTCCTACCCTTTGAAATTCATCACAATGATAAAAATAGTTCTTAATGTTTTTGTGCATTGAGGGCCAATAGTATCTGACACCTAAGACTTTGTGGGAAGTTCTCTTTACAGAGTAATGTCCTCTCGACGGGTCACCGTGACAGGCCCTTAGAATGTTGTAGGTTTCATCAGCTCTTACACATCTCCAAAATCATGTCAGGACCACAACGAAATAAAATTCCATGAATCCACTTGAATGAGGCACTTTCCTTGATTATACGCTTCTTTTGCTTAGACGTGAATCCAAGAGGTATCTCTGAAGCAGCTAAATAGTTAGCGATATTTGCAAACCAAGGTGATTTTACAGAAACTGCAAATAAATTTTCATCTGGTAAATCATCCTGTACAGGGGTAATGTCATCTTCTTCATGTTTGATTCGTGACAGAAAATCAGCTACCACATTATATTTCCTTGGTTTATCAAGAATCGTGACATTAAACTCCTGAACGAGCAATAGCCATCTCATAATTCGACCATTAACCATGGGTTTGTTCATTAGGTACTTCACAGCTGAGTGATCCGTATAAACTGTGACCTTATACCCCATAATATAATGACAAAATTTCTTGATAGTGTGAACAACAACCAGGAATTCCTTTTCTGTTGTTGTATAATTATTTTCTGCTGGAGTAAGATTTTTGCTGATGAAATATATAGCATACTTCCCCCCGTTCTCATCTTCTTGTCCCAAAACTGCACGGATAGCATCGTCAGAAGCATCAGCATGGATATGAAAGAGAATACTCCAATTTGGCCCTCTCAGAATGGGAGCAGAGACAAATTTTTCTTTGATTGCTAACACTCAGATGTCCAGACAAACTCTACTTCTTTCTATAAAAGAGAGAACATAGGAGCTGCAATTTTACTGAAGCCTTCTATAAACCTTCTGTAGTAACCAGCATGTCCAAGAAAACTTCTTACATCTGTTTGAGTTTGAGGGATTGTCAACTGTTGGATGAATTCAATTTTCTTAGGGTCGACCTTTATTCCTTTTGAGGAAATATGATGACCCAAGACTATTCCTTGCTCCACCATTATTAAGTATTTCTCATGGCTAAGGGATAGTCTATTTTCCTCACAAACTTGCAGAACTTGATCTAGGTTCTAAAGAGCTTCGTCAGGTTGACCCATAGACTGTAAAATCGTCCATGTAAACTTTGACACAGTCATTAACGAGAGCAGAAAATATAACAAGAATGACTCTTTGGAAGGTTGCTGGAGCGTTGCATAGTCCAAAAGCAAGCACTCTATGTGCAAATGTGCCCCAAGGGCAGGTAAACATGGTTTTGTCTTGGTCTTTTAGAGCAACCTGTATCTGATTATAACCACTAAATCCATCGAGAAAGGAGAAATACTTCCTCCCAACCAAGTTGTCCAGGACCTGATCAACGAATGGTAAGGGAAAATAATCTCTATAAGTGGCTTTATTGAGTCTCGATAATCTACATAGATTCTCCACTTCCTATTTTTCTTTGGGACTACCACCATAGGTGATACCCATTTACTATCAGAGATTGGATAAATAAATCCAGCATGAAGGAGTTTCTCAATCTCAAATTTGACCAAATCCTTTAATGCAGGATTGAATCTCCTTTGCGGCTGGCGAACAAGCCTTATATTGATGTCAGTGTAAATGTGATGAGTACAAACACTTGGGTGAATTCCCCTCATGTCCGTATAATCCCAAGCAAAAGATTTAGACCTTTGTAACAACACATTAAACAACTTATCCTCTTGAGTTTCTGTCAACCATCTATTGATATTCAAGGTTTTTCCTGGTAATAGCATTATTGATTTTGTTCCAAGATGAACCAAGGTCACAGTATCCATAGATCACAACAACGTATTAAGAGGACAACTATGAGGTACCAGTTGGTGAAACCTTGTGATATCCTCATAGAAATGACTTGTTTTTGGAATCATATTTGCTAAGGGACACGACATTCCAATTGTAGCATAACTGTGCTCCATTCCACTTATATCAATTGGTTGCTTGAAAATCCTTGGAGCATCCATCATTTCTTCCTCATTTGGGGTTATAGTAAGACGTGCTATTTCATTTACTAACTCTTCCTCCAGTTCTTCCTCGTGTTGTTTAATTACCACCATGGATAGGGAGGCTAAATTGTCTGAACCATTTGATTCCTTAGGTTCATCAACTCAGACTTTTTCATGCTCAGTAGGCTTAGCAGGGGGATATAAGAACAAGCGTTTTCTATCTTGACCATGCGAAATGGTCATCCCCCCTTCCCTACAATCAATCTTAGCAGCAACCATGGCCAGCTAAGGTCTTCCAAGAATTATAGGATAGCTATCCTTAGGTGTAAGTGACTGAATTACCTGGAAGTCAAGTGGATAATCCCATCCATCAAATTTGACAAGGACATTTTTAATGACGCCCTTTGGGATGGCTATAGACTGATTTGCCATTTGGAAGACTGTGGTTGTAGGACGTAAATCAATTAAACCTAGTTTTTCCATTACATCCACAATCATCACGTTAATAGCTGCTCCTAGATACACCAGTGCATTTGGTATTATTACCTCATTGACTGTAATAGTTATAAATGGACTTCCAGGATCATCGTATTTCAGAGCAATAGTCTTTCCAGACATAAAATCAGCTAAATAACCATCAATATGAACGATATTTATCATTTTTGGCTTTCTCCATGGTGTTTTGATACATAACTATTTGATTAACTGGTTTAATTTAGGGATTTCTTTTATTGATTGCAATAAAGGAACTTCAATTTGCAACTGCTTAATCTCCTGAATTAACGCAGTTTCTGTAGCCAAAGATACTTTTGGAGTATCTTCAAGAGTTATGGACTTTAAATGTTCTAGATATGGTGCCATCTTTTTCTTTCCCTTGAGGGGAAGGATCTATGGGTCCGATGAAATCTAAACCCCATTTTTTGAATGGTTCAAGGACTACCTGAGGCAGCAATGACATTTCTGAAGAAGCAGTCAGCAGCCCCTGCCGTTGAAAAAGGCTCTTTGTCTTGAGGAGTAGTATCCTTCTTAGACGATGTGTCTTTTGTTGGACTTTTAGGCTCAGTCTCCTCCACTATTTCTTCAATGGTCGATAGTTGAAGAGTTCAACCAGAACACAATTGCACATTTCCAAAGTGTATCGCATTAAGCCCAGTAACATTTTCATGTTCGGTAGAATAGACTGGTGTATTTTGGCGATTATTTTTAGGATTGGGAAGCAGTTGCACTGGAAGCTGAGGTTGGTTTACCTGCTCATTCTGAGGAGGGTTCTAAGCTGGAGGTAACAAGTTTTGTTGTTGATTCCTCCTTGGTTCAGTATAGAACTGATTTTGTGCTCGATTCCATTGGGGTACTGCATGTTGTTGGTACCACTGTTGTTGGGGTTGATTGCCCCATGTGTGGTTTTTCCACTCAGGGGATCCCCAATAAGGAGTTCCCTAGTTAGGTTGAGGCGGAGGTGACTGATTCCAAGATGGAGTCCATTGATTATGAGCCCAATTACTTTGTGGTCTCCATGTAGGATTAGGATTCTGTCCATAAGGGAAATTACCTCCTTGACATTGGTTTAAGGCATGTATTTCTTCTTCAACCTGAATGGTTTTTTTTTAGTATTCTTAATATCCAACAAAAGCTCGCACTGATTTGTAGGATGATTTTGCTCACACAGTTAACAAACATTGAGTTTATCCAAAGGACACTCACGCAATAGGTGTTTATTCCGACACCTTGGACAATAAATTGACAAGGTCTCAAGGTTGCGAGTTTTAGCTTGTATACCATCTAAGGTGGTATTCAACTGCACGAGAATATCCATTTTTAGATTTGCTATTTCTTTGTGGAGCTTACCTATCTCATTAGACTCTTTAAAAAGATTAGTTTTGTGGATTCCTCCCCTAGTACGGGAGAAATTTCGACAAAACTCACATATTTCTTCAAGAGTTAATTGAGATACGTCACCTTTTCCCATTAAATCAAGATTTCTTCGAGTGTCATCATCAAGACCTTTAAGAAATATTGTTTTGAGAATCACTATGCTAATGGTCATTTCTCCACATCTCTTGGAGAGGAAGAGGAACCTATTGAGATAATCCTCCAAACTTTCATCCTCATTTTTCCTTAGCTTAAACAACTCCTCCTTATGATCACTTACCCTACAGTAACTCTGGTATTTTTGCAAGAAAACACTCTCCATTTCTTCCCAGGATGTTATACTACCAGAACCCAATCCCATGAACCAGCACATTTTCGAGTCCTTCAAAGTTGATGAAAAAAGCTTCAAATTTTGGTTGTCATTCTTATAATCATGTCTGACATAGGACTTTAAATTCAAAGAGAAATTGGGTAGGGTCTTCTGAAGACAAGCCACGGAAGGTTGGAAGGAAAGCTGGAGAAATGTTCTTCATGACAGTATCATCATCAACGCCCAACGTAATAGGATAGGTAAATGTTCTAGGAGGCTGAGGCTCATTGTGGTTAGGTTCAGCTCTAGGATCTCCCATGATGTTCAGAAGAGTATGTTCCTCAAAAAAAAATTCCTCTATAACCGGTTGTTCTTCCAGTTGCTCGACAGGGAATTATTGTAAAGCCTCTAGTGGAATAGGCTCAAATAATTCTTCAGAAGTGTGGTCGTCTGATCCTTGGGCTTCCCTATGTATGATAGGTACGTATTTTGGGGAGGTATTTGGTATAAAACGTCCGTGAGGGCCTCTTTCCCAGACCATGCAGAAAAGAAAGCCGACTAAGATATTTTTGGCATAAAAATTTATATTCAAACCGTCTCCTAATAACACTTAAGCAAAAAGGCTTTTTAAGAAATCCCCGGCAACGGTGCCAAAAAGTGATAGGCTGTCGTTAGGTCCTACTACTTGAGAATAATCGAATGTCAATTGTCGACTGAGCAGTGTCCAAGGCAGTTTGCAGAAGGAGATTATTTGAACAACCCATTTTATATTTTATGTTTTTCTTTCAAACTACAAAAATCAAGTCTAATCTAAGGCCATTACTTCTTAACTAGAAAATAATCTTACTCTAAGAAAATCCAGAAATACTAAATTAAAAAGCATAAGACAACTAATTTAGAAAGCATTACGACTAAACTAGAAAGCATGGAAACAAGCAGACTAAACAACTGATGTATTATAGAAACAGAAAAGTAAGGGAATAGACAATTAAATATATTTTAAACAGTAAAGGAATTTTATCAACTACAGAAGATAACTTATACAAATTAAAAACAATGTTGCTCTGGAACAACATACTCAACTCTTCAATAACTTGTTACTTCCTACTGAACAACAATTTACCTTTAACAAAGAAAATAACTTAACAATAAAATACTTATCTATCTAGGCTAACTCCCCTTGAGTGGCCAGCTCGCGGTCTACTACTTCATCTTTAACTCACATAAACTACAGATTCTCAAATCCTTTTATTACAAATAGTCATCATCATTTGAATTCAACAGTTACCAATAGACAAAAATCAGATAACTCATTTTAACAGTGATTTGAAAAACCATGTGAACAGCATAACGATACTTCCTCTCTGTCTTATTCACTACTTATGAAATTACAATTTTATAGATAACTTCTTAACTCAATCCTAAATTTAAGATGGCATGGATAGTCATTGAAAAAGTATTCCTTAACTTAAAACTAACTTGATGTCTTTAAAGCTTTAAAACATGTAGAAGGCTCGAGAAGAGGCAGAAAGTTTTTAACAACATAATTTAAAGAAACTTAAACTGAATCTTTGGCGCATCATCCAGGAATCTAGGAGTGGGTTCGCAGCATTACTCTTGAGGCACGTGTTGGCTAAACTTCTACAACAGCTGCATGATGACCTGTTATTCCCTATAAAAATCACTCAAATCAACCCATTAAACTTGCTTTGGAAAATTTCCTTAATTGATCAAAAGAAAGAAAGAAAGCATAATTTTCCTTAAAATAAGCGATTACTTCTCCTAAAGTTTAATAAATTGGCACAGGCTTAGGATTGAATTAGCAAAAGTAAGCTTTCCAGATTTCATTATGATGAGATTATTTTTACCTCATCACTACTCACTGCCTTGTCTATGCTATTGCTTACTATTATGCTTTGATAGATTTTTTCCAAGTATCCATAGTTTGTTGGAAAACACCTTTTTTAGGCTTTTAGCCATAGCAGCAAGGGAGTTCAAGTAGTTTGATAAAATGCTTTGGTAGACATTTATGGAAAATGTGGTAGCATAGAAAAGGCGATGAGCTGTTTGAAAAAATGCCTCTAAGAAATGTGGTCTCATGGTGATGTAATGGAATTCCATCACCATGAGACCTCCTTTGTTTGAGGCATTTTTTCAAACTACTCACTGCCTTGTCTATGCTATTGCTTACTATTATTCTTTGATAGATTTTTTTTCCAAAAACCCATAGTTTGTTGGAAAGCACCTTTTTTTAGGCTTTTAGCCATAGCAACAAGGAAGTGAACTATTTGATAAAATGCTTTCGTAGACATGTATGGAAAATGTGGTAGCATAGAAAAGGCAGTGAGTTGTTTGAAAAATGCCTCAAAGAAATTGGGGTCTCATGGTGATGGACATCACCATGAGACCACATTTCTTTGAGGCATTTTTTCAAACAAATCATTGCCTTGTCTATGTTATTGCTTACTATTATTCTTTCATATATTTCTTCGAAGCATCCATAGCATAGACAAGGAAGTGAACTGTTTGAAAAGATGCCTCAATAAAAAGTGGTCTCATGGAATGCCATGACAAGAAAATGCAATTGGCAGCTACTCCTAGTTATTACTTATGCTATGTGAAGTGATTACATCACTGCTTATGTTGACTTTCTAAAGTTGACTATATTGTAGTTGAAATTTTTCCATCTATCAACGTCTAGTTATTAGTTATGGAATGTGAAGTAATGCTTTGAATTTGAAAGATGTGCAATGCAATGTAATCAATGATATGAATATAAGCTACACAAATATGTTAAGTATAATTCATTAGTTAAACTCTTCATTCTATTACCTATGTGAAGGTTTGTCCAACTCCACTAGCACTCAGAGGTGTTCCCATGAAACCTCCAATATTAGCCTATTCAACATCCAAAATTAGATATTAGAATACCATTCATATAACAATGCTATTAACATGTAATAAATTTATAATTGTTTACTAATTACATACCTCAATGATAGATGTAGTGGAGTAATAAGCAGGTACAACACCAGTGTATCCAGTATCAACATTGTGATCCTGAAATTTTATTACAATCATAAAAATAAATTAGTTAATCTTGCATTTCAAAAATGAAATTTAATAAATTCAATTCAATGAACATGCTAACATTTATCTGAGTATCGATGCCATAAGCCTAATTCAAAATGTCAACTGCCCTCGCCATCTTTGTAGCTGTAGACATATCCTGTGTAGTAGCCTCCTCAGTGTCAGTGGGGTCATATGTACAAGTCGCCCTGCAAACATGACATGAATGGGGTGGAAGCCTAACACTCGAAGACTCCCCTTGATGGCGCTGTACTATAGGACTGACATGCTGAATGACACTCTAGGTCAAAGAGGTGATAGCCTGCAAAGTTTCTACCTTGGCACTCTCTTTCGTGATGGAAGGGATAACGATGTGCTCATGATTTGGCCTAGTGAGAGCTCGTCTCACTCTTCGCCTAGGATCCAATTGTGCACTGGGTCTATCTTGAGTTGACCCCCCACCTCTCCCCTGGAAGTCCCTCATATCAAAATAATTCAATATTTTGTTCAGGATGAACTCACAGTATAGTTTCCTCAAGAAATATTGTGGGACTTTATAATTGTTGCATGGTGGGTAATCAAAAACCATGTACTACCTATCTCAAAAATGGTTTCTAATCCCTTGGTGGTGGCACTAATGGATAGGAAACCTCTTCACTTTGAGGCCAATATTTTGATTTGTGTGTGGGTTGGTGAATAATGAGCAAAAATATAATTTTGTAATTTTTTCATCTTTTACTTCTTTATATGATAATTTATCCTGGTAAAAATTCCTAGCCACCCGCCTCCTATCTTTCCAACCACTTAATTGTTTGTTGATTCCATCTAAATGTTTTAACATTTCTTTAAGATAATTTTCAAGTGTTCTTCTCTCCATGGTTGAACCTGCTAGATTGTTCAACCTCATGATTAACTCCTCAATTTATTTTTTATTATTTTCAATTTCACTCCTTAAATTTTGTTGAGTGCCAGGAGGATGTTGAGGGATTGGTGGAGGAGATTTTTGTTGTGGTTGTTGAACTTGAGGATTTTGTTGATGTTGTTGTTGCTCTGCTTGTTGAGGATTTTCAAGAGGGTTTTGAATAGGATTTCTAGGATCATTATCATCTCCTACAAATTCAACAATTGAATATAAAAACAACCTAAAACTAACAAATTCATAACAAAAAACAAATAATCCTTACCTCTTCGACCTCCCCGTCGACATGACAACATCTTGGTGATGAAATAGAAACAATTTGATGAAAAACATGCAAGATTCACTCCTCCTAGAACATGAGCGCACAAAAGAAGGGCTTTTGGCCGCGGGAAGAAAAAAAAGTTACAAAGCAAATAAGCTCAATTTCCTTTTTTTTGCTTTTAATTTCTCATAATGTGAGCACATTATTCCACTCTTGCGTTATAATGTGAGCATGGAATAGGCTTGGCACACCAAGCCATAACACGCTCGCGTTATGAGCTATCAAAACTTTTTTAAAAATTTGGCCACAAATTAGGCCCCCATCTTTTTGCATCTGCTCTATGTTCCCTTATGCACTTGTCTCCTCTTCATGATACTCATAAAGATCAACAATATTAAATATGGAAGAGATATCAATACCTGCTAGAAGGTCAATATCATAAGCACTGGCTAAAAACTTCCTTAAGACCCTACAAGGGCCTATCTTCTTCCATTTTAGTTTATTATATGTTCCCTATAGGAACCTCTCCTTCCTCAAATATGTCAAACCAAATCTCCAACTTGAAATTCTTTCTCTTTTGTATGTATCAGCATAACTCATATTTGGTGGTACTCTTCTCCGTACTCTCTTTCACTTCTTTATGCAAATCTCAAATGTACTATGCAAATTCTTAGCTACAACACTTTTTCTCATTAAATATACGTTATCCATTAATTCATCTACACCCCTTGGGATGTACCCATACACAATGCAAAAGGAGATTTTCCCACACTCCTATTGATTGAGTTATTGTAAGAAAATTCTACCTAAGCTAATTTCAAATCCCATTGGGTAGGTTTGTTACCTTTAAACATCTTAGCAAATTACCCAAACTTCTATTCACAACCTCAATTTGACCATCAGTAGGAGGATGGTAGGTTGAACTGAAATCCAACTATGTTCTCAATTTATTCCACAAGGTGTGCCAAAAATGTCCTACAAACTTTGTATCTCTATCTAAAACAATACTCTTAGACAAGCCATATAACCTAACTACCTCCTTGAAAAATAATGTGGCTATGTGGGATGCATCATTCCTTTTCTCACATGGGATGAAATGAGCCATTTTAGAAAATCTATCCACAACATAAAAAACAAAATCATTACCTCATTATGTTTGAAGTTGTCCCAAGAGAAAGTCTATACTAATATGTTCCCATGACCTCTCTGGTATAGGTATAGGCTAATACAATCTCGTATTCTGCTTAGTTCCTTTGGCATGTTGGAAAAATCTAGACTTTTGCACCATCTTCTTCACATTAGAATTTAGTCTCGTCCAATAGTATCCTTCATTTAATAGTGTTTTTATCTCATCTACACGAAAATTTCCACTCAAACCTCCACTATGCTTTTCCCTTACCAATTTTTCCCTCATTGACCCTTGAGGTATGCATTGTAGCATGCCCGTTGTTCTACACAACAACTTTCCTACATTTTAACCTCAAGTAAAAGTTTCAAGCATCTATCCATTAAGAGAAATAAAATTATTCCTTAAATATAAAAGATAACATACACATTTGAAAAAAACATCTTTCCAAAGTTTTCCATTGCAATACATCAAAACATTACAACTTTCCAAAAGTAAAGTTTACATAGAACACGATAACATGATAACATTTTTCTTTCTACAATCTTTCAATCATAATGGATACATAATACATATACAAGGTTCCATTGAGATTATAGGCAAAAGATGTATGAATGGTCCAGGTAATCCCCTTCCAAATCTTGGTTGCCAACTAATGAAGAGAAGCATCACTCAAGCGCTTTTCCACCAACCATGGAATCGTCCCCTGCATATCTATCAAACTGATAGATGGCCCTACCCTTTGATGAAGAGATTGGTTTGGTAACCTCATAATAACATGACCTTTTCTAAGCTTGGTGGTGTGTCCTAAATGATTCTAGATCTGTCATACAATGGCTACAACCTACACATATCTAGTACGTAAATTTGGAAACACAGTTAATTGACAGTGTAAGCAATGGCAACTTACACTACTTTGGACAAAGTGTTCATCACTCTTAATTTTAGAGTGTACATCACATGCTCACCCACCTTCCTAGCTCGATTTATAAATGACCATTGATAAACTATACATAGGTTATCCCCTTCATTGGATTATGCTAACCCCAAGAATAACCTATAACCTAAATGTTTAACTAACAAATCTACGAAGTAACCAAAGTAATTATAAGAATCAACTAGTTTAACCATTAGCTACGTAAGCTATATCCCTATCATAGTATTTAATACCCACTATATCCACCCATTCCTTAATATGGAATATGTACAAACAAATCAATCAAAATAGATCTTTACACTAAACACAACAAGCTTCCTTTCACTTTCATAAATGTATCAAATAAACTTTCCCTAGTAAGCAATAGAACTATCTTCCCAAGCAAATCAAACAATGTCATGCAATCTTTTCAAATTCATAAAACAAAGTGTAAAAGATTAGGAATCAACATGCTTGTTTATGCAATGCTCCAATTGGTTGATTCAAATTCCTAACACAACCTTCTGAACTTACTATGTAGCTCCCAAATAGATTTCCCTCACTTTACCAAAGACTTCCACTCAAAATATTCACTCAAATTCTCTAAAAAACTCTCTATCACAAAACTCAAGAAATCAAAATGTAATAACTTAGAAAAATCACAACAAGAATGTAGATATTCATGCTATCCAAATAAGGTAAATATCTCCTCTATTTATACACAAAAATCAGCAACTAAAGGCTAAAAACAAGGCATGAGGATTGACACTTATGCTTCGACTCAGCAAGGTAAATAAAAGGTGGAATATAAAATTGGTGCACAGTGAACACATACATAGCCATGGTAATGAGTCGCTCTACACAAATGAACAACAAGAAAGACAATTATAAATGCAAGGTATATGTTTTCTACAAGTCAACTTACATAGATAGCTACACTCATGACCAGTTCCACATTTTTCAAATGCTTCACATTCTAGAAATTCATACTGATAAATAGACTTATAATCGATTCATCTCTTTCCTAGTTGGTGCCACATTATGCCATTCACGCCACTTTACATGGTCAATTTTTTTTGTTTTGACTTAGTTGACTAATTTCCCGTGCATATGCATTTGCTATTGTTTTGCTTTGACAAAGTCTTGGCAGCGATAATAACACATTGGAATGCATTGGTTTAAAATCGCTTTATATGGCGTTGCCCATATTCATATTACTTTGCAATTTATATGTTATATATATATATACCCGCTGCTTTACTTAGCATTATTTCCTTGTAATACGTTGTGCGCTATTCATAGATTAAGCTATGTTTAATATACTATGCACTATGTTGATAATTCAATGCTAGAGATATCATTACTTTATATATAATATATATATACATATAAAATATATATAACATATATATATTTATATACATCATGGTTTAACATGTATATAAGTATATACATACATACATATATATGTGTGTGTGTATGTATATGTATATATATACATAATTCACAAGTCAATAGAGTTGTATTATTTGATATATGAATACACTTATGTATCCTTATATTTCATACATAATAATGTATGCATATATATTAATATACTTGTATGAATGTTTCCATTATGTCAATACATACACGTATGTTAATATATATATATGTATATGTATATATTTGTATACTATATATATATATCATACTTGATATATACACATATTATCACCATCATATCGATCGACATATATACATGGATTGTATATATCCTTTTGATTAAATAGAAATACATAAAGAAGAAATCACTCATCACAAAGAGACTCAACATTGTAAACCTCTAAAAAGAACATTCACAAATAGACCACAAGCAAGACTAAAAGTAACTTACTATTTCCCAACTATTGTCTCGACTTGACCAAACTAGAAGTGTGTGTGTGAAAGCTCAATTTAGGTCTTTATCAAAGGTTACCAGACCGAGTTCTTCTCCCTGAGTGTTACTTCCCCTCTCTTTAGGAGGCTTGATTCAATTCCTACATCCATCTTAATACATTGCAATGGTAGTCAATTGAAAATAATACATTCATTTATATCAAATATTTCACAATTAGGATCATTTCATAACATCATATTAAATCAACATTTATTATTCATATTTCCAAAACACATTAAACATAAATACACTCATTTCAAGAATTTTCACCCAACTAGGTAAAAGTAAATAAGTAGTAGCACAATGAGGTGTAACATGCATAACTTCTTCCCCTTGAACAACAATCCTTCTTGGATAAAATATTGCAACCATGGAGTCCTATATTTTTCTACTAGGCTCTTACAAGCAGTCCAAGCCTCTTTGAAATCAACATCTCCTTCATACAAATCCTAAATAGAATCAAATCCGATAATATTTACATGCAACTCATTTAACAACAAACATATTCTACTCAATGCTTATCTACCTAGTTAGCTTGTTCACTCCTATGCTTCAAAACGATAGAATAGCTTTGTAAGAATTCAACCCACTTCATGTACATATCTGATCTAGCTTGCCTTGGTTGTTAATGAATTGTAGATCATGATGATTTGTTCACAACACAAACTCCTTTGGCAGGAAATAATGTCTCCATCTCGTCAACACTTACACAATTGCAAAGAACTCTTCATCATGTACCAAGTATTTCTTCTTTGCCTCATTCAATTTCTCACTAAAGTATGCTATAGGTCTGCCCTCTTGACTTAATACACCTCCAATGGTTGTCCCACTCCAATCACAATCAAATTCATTGTTTTTCCAAAATTTGGAAGTGTTGACACTAACTGTTTGGTCACTTTCTCTTTCAATAATTGAAAACTCCTTTTTGTTGTAGTTGTCCAAACAAACTCTCTTATACTTCATTTAATTGTCTCCACAATTGGAGCACAAATCCAACTAAAATTACTTATGAACTTCCTATAGAATCTCGCTAAGCCATGAATTTTTTTGGCTTCAAACATACTCTTCAATGAAGGTCAATCCAAAATAGCCTAGACAGTCTCGGGGTCCATTTTAAACCCTTCTTTTGACACACAAAACCAAGATATACTAACTCTCTTTCATCAAACTGTACTTTTTTAGATTCACCATCAAAAAAATCTTCCTTTAATTTCTATAATACTACCCTTATGTGCAAAAAATTATCTTCTTTTATTCCATTGAAAATCAAAATATCATCTAGATGTATTATCACAATCTTTCCAAGAAAAGGTTTAGTACCTCATTCATCAACCGCATGAAGGTACTTGACACATTTGTCAACCAAATAGCATCACTAGCCATTCATACAACCCATCTTCCATCTTGAACATTGTCTTCCATTCATCTCCTTCTCAAATTTGTATTTGATGGTACCCACTCTTCAAATCTATCTTCATGAAGTACTTAGCTCCACTCTTTGATTGTTATTTTATTTATAGATCTAGATTCAGTGCACATCTACTATTCTCCATCTTTATTTGGTGTGATTACGACTAGTAAAACACACAAACTCAAGATTTTTCTAATCAAACCTTTATCTAACAACTCTTGTACTTGTATATTTATATATTCATCATCTTGCAAGGGGCTTTGTTTGTAAAACTAGCCCTTCGTATCAATTCCATGTAATGAATTATGCTTCTCATTGGTGGTAATCCGTTTGACGGCTTCTTCATCATATTTTTTTAGAACTCTTCCAAGATCTCTTGTACCTCCATCAAAATCTCCTCTTTCTTCTTTGTTTTCCTAACCTCTACATTCTTAGGAATGAAATCATCTCAAGCTTTCTCCTTCTTCTTGTCCTTCAAGAATTGTTTCCCAATCACCAAAAAAACTTTGGGATTCTTCTCTAATTCTTCCTCTTTGTCTTTCATGGGGTTTAGAGTGTTCTCCTTTCCACCTATCTTTACTGTATAAAAATTGGTTTTGTCACCATGAATGGCTTGTCTATTGTATTTACAATGTTTTCCCAACAAGATGTGGCTTACATCCATTGGCATAACACCACATAATAACACCACATAATATTTATCATTATAACTATATACATGAAAATTCACAATACATTTCTCACTTACAAATAACTGGGGTCCCTTTTTCAACTACAACACTTTGTAGGCACCAAGATGCTTTATCCTCTTCAACGACAACTTTTGGACATTCCCCTATGGAACTAAATTATTAGTACTATTTTTGTCTATGATGACCTTGCAAAATTTACCTCTAGAACTATATTCAAATTGGAACAAATTACTTCATTGTGTTGGTCCCTATTTCTCTTTTTCTAGTCTCAACAAGATTATTCTTATCATTAAAGACTCTATGTCTTCTTGGTCTTCTCCAAAATTAGGTTAAGCCACACTTTCCTCTTCACCTTGGGCTACATTAACTCTAGCCTCTTTGCCTTTATTTTTGTTATGATGCATCTATGGACACTCAAAAAAAAATTGACCTACTTCTCCACATTGGTAACACATACTAGTGAAACCTACGCCTCTTCCTCTTCCAAAGTTTCATCTTCCTGTATAATAGTCACCTCTACCTCTAGAATAACTTCCCCTTCCTCTAGTATCTTGAGTGTATGAACTCATGTGAGATGTGTTAACCTCTTTTTGTTTCATGGGATAACCTTTCCCACTACTTGATTATCCTCTATCATGAAAATTCCTTCCATGTCCCCTTGCATTATTTTGTTGTTTCCTATCCAACTTCGTCTCTATCTTTAAGGAATATTGGTTGGCTTCTTCAACACTCTGAAACCTAACCAAACTTATCTCATCTTAGATTGAAAAATGTAAACCATTGACATAAATTGGTACTTTCTCAACATCATCTTCCACATGTCTTGCTCCAATGCTCAATTAATAGAATTATTTGGTGTAGTATTTGAAGCTTGTCTCTCTCTACTTCAAATTTAATAATTTTTGGAACAAACTAATATGATAGTTTGTTGGAAAGAATTTGGATTTCATCTTTTTCACCATTCAATCCCATGACTTAATATTTTTTTCTCTTTCCTTTTTGATATGTCTGCAAATGATCACACCATAGGGATGTGTGTGCTTTCAGTTTTGTGCAAGCATATTTAACCTTTTTTCATCCTCGGTCCCTTGAAAGTAAAAGTACTTCTCAATTTCTAATATCCAATCAACAAGCTCTTTGAGGTTTAGGATTTTGTTGTAACTCAGGGAATCAATCCTTGGCTTATTGTTTACTCTTGTGATGGCCCTCAATTTTTTTTTTCTTTGATCTAATGCACCTTGGTTGGCTCCACCTGCTCCTTCCACCATATCTTCTTCTTCGTCCTCACTGTCATCCTTGATGTGTACTCTTTGTGTTGTTTCTATTGCTTCTAATCATGTTTTTATTCCTCTCAATATTTCTACAATTTATGTGACCACCTCGTGGGACTCCTCCTCTACGATCATGTCCTCTTTATGCCATGTCTACTACAATTTCTCTATAGTTTCAAGTATTCTCTTGATATTATTTACCCACAACAAATTCTTCAAAACCCTCTCTTGACATGTTCACAATCAAAAAATGGTAGACCCATTCTAATACCACTTAATTTGGTCATAAAATGGGGATAAACTTAATCATACAACCTTCATACATAACCAATCATAATTTATAAACGTTAAAGAATAAGGAGAACAATTTTCATGTATTAACTAGAATTTATAGGAGTACAAAACCTTCAAACACTCATTATGGGTATACAAGCCTTCAACATTCAATACAAATGTACAAATATTCATACATTCAAAAATTCATTACAAACATACTATCTACCACCTCTTAGTTTCAATACAAATGTTATATCTTAGCCAAATCAACTCTTAATGCTATCATTCACCAAAAAAATTGTTTTAATAAATTTCCAGCCTTCATGTCCTACCAGACATTTGTGGGAGTAAATGGTGACTCCCCAACACCCCCAGGAACAATTGCTGGACCAAAACCAATTCCACAAGAAGTCTTAGCTGGCTTTTCTAGTATGAGTGCCTTTTTTCATTCACAAGCTTATGGTCAATTCAAAAGAAAAATATTATTCGTTTTGTTCATATAGTCGACGAGGTTTAGGTTGGAAATTAAAAAAATTGATTGTTAAAATCTTCTTGGTCGACGTGTATTTCTTAGCCTGTGGATGGGGTTTTGTATTAGCGACGAATATATATATTCCAACATTTGTGCCCTCGGCCATATGGCAGACCAGGATTCAGCCCTAGGTGCTTTAATTTTGTGCCGGTTTAGTCTGTCAGT